>JACEFZ010024018.1:0-41028 GCA_014155875.1 Cepaea nemoralis | reverse complement strand
TAAAAACCTTTTGCCATTGTTTAAATATAATGCAGACCAGAAAAACGTTTAAATATATTACACATTCCGAAGCCTAGGATTGACTTATACAAAACAGCTTAACGTACTCCTGCCAGCTCAGCTGTGGAACAATCTTCCACAAGAAATCAAAGACATCACCAATCCCTATTCATATAATCGCAAATTACTCGAACACTATCTCAGTACGGATTATCTTCCCCCTTAATAATAGAGATAATAATAATAATAACAAAACCCTAGTATAACAGCCAGTCCCCTTTTGGTAGGCCAGTATATTCCACATGGCTAATAACAAGTGTCAGACCATTATCTAATTTTACTGTGTCGTGTAGTTTTGATGTTCGCATTTTGCCCATGCCTTTATAATGCATATCTTTTTTATTGTTGCTGTTCTCTGTTAGCCTTGAATGATGTGTGAATGAAATAATGTATGAAAGAGAGTGAGAGAAGGGCATAATGTTAGACGGGCCTGCGTGCCCAATTCTTAACCCTTTGAAAATAAAGTTTGTTCGTTCGTTCGTTCGTTCGTTCGTTCGTTCGTTCGTTCTGTTGTCACGCGCACACCATCATCTCTATAGATTGTTCCCACTGTCATCGCCCGATCTTTTCTCTGCATTTGCCTGTGCAGTTTCCAGAATTTTCGCAGTGTTTTATCACCTCCAATCTCCTTCATGAAACATTCCCATTTTGCCTTTTTGGCCTCTGCAGCACAGCGCTTGAAAACCTCCACCTTGTCTTTCCTTACATTTTCCGCCGCGATAGTTTTTTTTCAGTCGCTCCTGTCACCTTTGTTTTTATAAATGGTAACAATGTTTGCGTCCTTCATATCTAGTGGTACTGATTTTTCTTTCCAGAAGAGCTTAAGTATTGCATACAGTTATGGGATGATCGTTTCTTTGCCACATTTTATAATTCCGGGTGGAATATCATCTTTTCCTGGTGCCTTGTCGGATTTGCGTCTCTAGTACTTCGCTGATTTCTGTGAGGCACGGTTTGTTGTCCAGGGCCTGCATGGTGGACTGTTGATCGATGGCTTCCAGAGCTTCTTCTCCAACAGTGTTCTCCACTGAGTATAGCTCTGAGACGTGTCCCACCGAGCGATCCATTTGTTTTGCTCGATCTTTTATGATTACCAACTCTGTTGATCATAAATGGGTCATCTTATTTTTTGATGGACCGACAGCTTGCTTGATGACCTCGTTCATTCCTCTTATATTTTCAGTGTCTGCAAAAGTTTGAATTTGTGCAGAGAGCTGTAGCCAGTACCTGTTCACTCATTTTTGCGGTATGTTGTACTCTATTTCTGGCCGTTTGCAGTGCCTGCAATGTTTTATCTGATGGTGATGTTTTATACACTGAGTATGATTGTCTCTTTATCGCCAGGATTGAGAGCATTTCTTCAGAGTGTGCTTTAAACCAGTCGGGTGACTTTGTTTGCTTCTTGCCAAATGTTGATAGTGCTGTGTTCTAGATAGTCTCGCACAAATGGCTCCATCTCTCAGTGGCATTTACATTTGTGGGGCCAGGCAGAGTCTCCGCCCGAGCCTAGGTGAATTTGTTGACAGTCTCTTTGTTTTGTGTGCCGCTGGTGTCGATGCGTGGTCTTCCTTCTGTTCTGTTTCTGTAGATTCTCTTTGGCTTTATCTTCACCTTGCTGGGAACGAGTTAATGATCGATGTCGCAGTCAGCACTTTGATAGCTGCGAATCAGTCGTACATTACTGGGATTGCTACGTTTGGTGAGCATCAGATTAAGTTGGTGCCAGTTCTTTGAGCAGGGGTGCCTTCATAACTTCTTGTGTTGTGATTTTGTGTGAAAGAAGGTGTTGGTTACTGTCACAAAATAAAACCGTGTGTTTAACCGGTTGATTATTATAGAGGATTTTCTGTTTAAACGGACTATCTGCCAGCGACAACTATTTTTACTAACTGAAAAAAACAAAGCGGATGTCAAAATCCCAGGACAATATTTGTAGTTGCACGTGTACATCTCAAACGGATTTGGAACATTTGGTGGTGATGGAGACAGATCCCGGCAGCGCCGTGACAGTTTGTCAACATTTGAATACAAATGGAAGCAGTGGGGTCATAGTGGCAATCGGATGTTGGCCATCACCGGTCGGACTAAATTAAACAGTGGCAGAGATATAGAGGAAGTGAGTGTGCTGAATCATATACCACTTTGACAAGTAATAAACATATCAGAGGGAAAACGGAAGTACTTAGCACGGAAGTAACAGTACATATGTCAATTCTTGGTTTCCGGAACATCGAGAAGATTGACGGGGTTATTTGCAACTGTTGTTGGGGGTAAACAGGAACTCGCTGGCTTGTTTTGGATGTCTCAAGCAGTGATGACAAATCTAACATGGAGGGAGCCAGAGGGGGGATGGATCCCTGACAGGGGATGATCTGCCAATGTGCCACCTGTGTGGGGGCATAAAGGATAACGTCACGTGGCCAACTTTGGTAGTTTGCCATATAAACCCGAGTTGGGACCAACTAGGGGGACTTGAAAATGTGGATTTAGGCAGACATGCTTGTCACTGCAGCAGTTAGAACATCTAACGTGTGAAGGAGATATTTTGATTTAGTTTACACGAGCCTGTATGGCTACCATTAGATGTATTTTAGTGTAAACTGCAGTGCTGTAAGGTATAACCTATTATAATATATCCGTTCTAATTAATATAGACTGTGGCCTTGTTAAACTATAGTGTGATGATTAGCACTGTGAGTGGAAACTAGTTAGAGTAGAATAGTGATATTAGCTCTGATAGTTAAGAATAGAGTACTGATGGATAATTGGGAGACGGGGAACTTGCCCGCTGGGGTTTTGCACTCTGTATGGGTCTTTCTTTGTCATAGCCTGATTCGGCTCTAGGTGGGTAGCTAATCTGCTCTATGACTAAGTCTAGTTAGCTAAAGATCATTAAGCAAGGCGATAGGCTTACACTCAGCCGAAAGGATCAGTGACTAGTACTATCACCAGATGTGTTGTTTCTATCCTAGGTTCCCTACCAGATCCAAGGAAACTCAACAAGTTTTTGGGAAAGAATCAAATCCCATTCGGAAGAACACCAGTTCAACAATCAATAAAGTTGCATACAGAACGTAACTAAAGCTAGGAGGAAGTTGATTCACCAAAGATAGTGATGATTACTGATGCACCACACAGCATCAGACAGTAGTAACTAAATGAGAACAGTCTAATAGTTACCTAGTGTTATATAATCTCGTGTAATAGAACACAAGACATTATACGTGAGGCTAGATAGACACGAGTGAGGATCAATCACATTAACAATTAACATTAATGACTGTGTACACACTACAAAGGACTTGTGCAGTTTTTTTTAAGGAACGATAGGAACGGACATTGTGTAGGGTGCAACCGGTCCATGATTAACTGTTAATACCACCGGTGTCTATTTCGGATGATCATGAAATTGGATTACCAGAGGTCTACAGAGGCAAAGCAGTATCCGGCAAGATGGTTTCGGCACGGGGTGAGATGTACATGTTCTGACGTAACGTGCTGTGGTCTATCCTTGCTGGGATCAGCTGACTGGGTTGTGGTCTGAGAGTCCGATTCTACACACTTTATAGAACACGTCACACATTTTCTTCGCATACACGTCTCATACACGTTACACTTTTCTTTAATAAATTAATCTTTATTAATTTCTAGAAGCAAGAGTTGTTGAGTATGTTGCGTTGGGAAGTATGAGAGGGGGCATAGTACGACAGTGAGAGAGTGATAGGAAAAGGTGTCCATAGGCTGATGGAGTGTGTTGGACGGAAGCTGGTGGATTCTCCAGAATATTGAGAGGGAAAAAAAATATTATAATGTGAGTGTCGACTCTCTTCACTCCAGGGACGACACTGTAAAGGAGGACACGACAGTTACGCACAGATTATGACGGCTGCAGCATTCAAGAGACGTTGTCCATTGTCTTTGATGTTCCCAACGCCAAACTGTCCTAGACATGAAGGTCAAGATTTGTTATCGCAGCCAACCATGGCGTTGAAATCCCCCAGGATAAAATGATGGTGTTTCTCTGGTGTTTCACTGATCACTTTTCTAAGGTCGTCGGAAAACGTATCTTTAGATGCTGATGCTGCAATTAGTTCATACTAACTGGGCCTGCTTCTCTCTGGAGTTGGAGCTTCAGTATTCTTGCAGTATCATCGCTTGGTGGTATTTAGCAGCTGTTTCTGATAGCGAAGCCAGCTCCATGCTCCCTGGTCTCTCCGCACGGCTTGCCATGCCAGTAGAAAGTGAGGTCCCTCTCCTTCTTGTTTCCAGATTCTGAGAGTCTGGTCTCTTGCAGGGCAACAATTTCTATCCCCAGTCTGAGTAGTTCATTGTTTATCATTGTTGTTTTATGGGCATCGACAATCCAATTTAAATCGTCTGAGATGCCAGGGGTAATGGTTCTTATGTACTGTGTGTCCAGCCTTAGGGCCGGTTTTTTTTATATTTTTCCTTCTTCTTGTTGCTAGGTGTTTACGTTGCGGCCCATGTGTCAGGAGTTTGTCCCTAAGCTCCACACACCCTCAGGGGCAGATGAACCGTGGCGAGACAGCACCGTATTGACTGGGGACAGTCTATCTTATGCGGGCGGTAGATGTCTAGCGAGATACAATGTTCTCTCCCACCGTCGGAAGCGAACCCTGGCGCCATGCTCTACGCCAATCGAGCATAAAGACTTGTAACCTGTAACTGCTACTTCCCTTGTTGTGCCGCCGCTGTTACGCGGTGCTGAAATGGCTCTCCATGGCACAAGCCTGGAGAATGAAATGCGAAGAACCAGCTGTTTCCCAGTAGCAAGTTCCCCCCTCTCCACGTCACCACTGTTGACTAAGGGAAAGGCAGTAGCCAATGCAACTTGGCATCGGTGCCGTCGCAGGAGTTGCCAAAACTATGTTGTTTACAACATGAAACTGCCTTAGGGACTCCATCTCCGGATTTGTCCTCGGGGTTTACTCCCGAAGCCTTTCCCATATGTGTATACCCGCAAGGCAGCAGAGGTTTGAGATTTAGAGTTCCCTCTCTTAGAGGGGATACCAACCAAGGCTGACGAGTCTCCTCTGCCAAGGAATCAATAAGGAGGCAGGTCTACCATTCTTCATTCCTGGCAGTGACCACACTGATCATATGACCGTAGCCATTGTCTCTATTGAGAGAGCCTCTGCCCACCGTCGCTGACTTGAAACCATACATACATACATATATATATATATATATATATATAATATATATATTATATATATATATATATATATATATATATATATATATATATATATATATATATATATATATATAGTGTAAAGACCTGGCGATTGCCTGAATATAGTTCGAGCAAAAGATGCATTAACATGTTGAACGTAAGTCATATAAGTTAATAGTATTAATACTATTAATAGTATACTTAATACGTATAATTAATACTCTTAGTATTAATAATAATAAATAGTATTATACGTTACCAATATTGACGATGTGAGAAAAACGGCTGTGATTGATGCCGAACTCAATCGTCTTAACATTGATATTGCTGGCCTGCAGGAGACTCGCCTCGCTGAGGAAGGGTCACTCAGGGAAAACAACTACACCTTTTTCTGGAAGGTAGAGGGCAGGCAGAAAAAGGCAACACGGTGTGGCTTTGCAGTGAAGAATTCGCTACTGGGAATGATTGAAATTCCAGCAGGAGGAAATGAAAGACTATTATCCCTGCGCTTGGCAACCTCTTTTGGGTTTGCCACCATTATTACTGCATATGCACCGCCAATCGATTCCTGTGATGATGTGAAGGATTCGTTCTATGAGGGGTTAGACTTCGTGATCAAGGCAGTTCCAAAATCTGACTACATTTATATGCTCGGTGATTTCAATGCTCGTGTGGGCAAGGACTCAGTTCATGGCCAGTGTGCCTTGGAAAATACAACATCGGTCGCATGAATGAAAATGGGCAAAGGCTGCTGGAGCATTGCACCAGTAATGACCTATGTATTACAAACTCTTTTTTAAAACAAAAGAGATGCATAAGGTCACATGGAAACATCCAAGATCCGGCCATTGGCACCAGCTGGACTTCATCATCACACGGAGACAACATCTGAACCATATATCATTGACTCGTAGTTACCACAGTGCTGACTGTGATACGGATCATTCTTTGGTTGTTGCAAGGGTTAGACTGAGACCAAAGAGAATCTACACAGCTAAACACAAATCTAGCCACAGGATTAATATTATTAACACTCATGATCCTGAAAAGTGCTTTCAGTTTCAACAGCAACTTGAAGATGCTTTCACTGATACACCAGAAAATTGTACAGTAAATGAAAAGTGGGGTCAAATTAAGGAAACTCTTTATAAAACTGCCGTAGGGGTTTACGGCACTGTGGATCATAAGAGGCAGGACTGGTTTGCGGCCAACAGCGAGACTCTGCAGCCCCTGATTGATAAGAAGAAGAAAGCTCTCTTAAGAAACAAGGAAAGACCAACGCGTAACACTCTGAGTGAGCTAAGGCAAGCTAGGAAGGATGTGCAAAAGGCTGCCAGGCAGTGTGCAAATGATTATTGGATCAAGTTATGTGAGTCCATTCAAATCGCAAGTGATAAGGGAGACATAAGAAGCATGTATGAAGGAATAAAGAAAGCCTTGTGGTCCAGTGATCAAAAGAAGTGCACCATTGAAAACCTTGACTGGAGAAGTCATCACTGATAAGAAACAGCAGATGGACAGATGGGTAGAGCACTATTTGGAGCTTTACTCAAGTGAGACCAAACTAGCGGATGATGCCCTCAACGCCATAGAGGCTCTACCAACTCTTGACCACCTGGACACACTTCCCACCATAACAGAAGTTAAGTGTGCTATAAATGAACTTGCATCTGGCAAGGCTCCAGGTAAGGATGGGATTCCAATAGAGGTTATCAGGAGTGGGCAAGACACACTCACTATACAGATCCACCAGCTAATAGAGCTATGCTGGCGTGAAGGACAAGTCCCACAGGATTTCAAAGATTCAAGCATCATAACACTGTACAAGAACAAGGGCGATCGGAGCGACTGCAACAACTATAGGGGTATCTCACTTCTGTGTATTGTTGGAAAAGTATTTGCCAGAATTGTTCTGCGCAGACTTCAAGTCCTAGGAGATCAAGTCTACCCCGAATCACAGTGTGGCTTTCGACAGAACCGGTCTACCACTGATATGATATTCTCATTGCGACAAATGCAAGAAAAATGCCGTGAACAGAATCAACCACTGTTTATTGCCTTCATCGACCTCACAAAGGCATTTGATTTGGTCAGTCGTGAGGGTCTGTTCAAGGCACTAAAGAAGATTGGCTGCCCACCAACTCTTCTGTCCATTGTGGAATCGTTCCACACAGGCATGAAGGGTATAATCAAGTTTGATGGTGCAACTTCTGAAGAATTTGAAATCAAGAGTGGAGTTAAGCAAGGTTGTGTACTAGCTCCCACCCTCTTTGGAATATACTTTTCACTTCTACTGAAATATGCATTTCGTGATCAGGATGGTGGTATATACATTCACTCACGCTCAGATGGCGGCCTCTACAATGCTCAGAGATTGAAGGCTAAGACCAAAATTAGGAGGGTACTGATCAGAGAGTTGCTTTTTGCAGATGATGCTGCAGTTACGACCCACTCTGAGGAAGAATTGCAATGTCTACTATCTGCATTCTCCAATGCTTGTTCTGAATTTGGTTTAACAATTAGCAAAAAGAAGACACAGATTATGTCACAAGGTGCACATGAGGTACCATCAATCTTTATTGACGACGCCGAACTAGAGATAGTAGACCATTTTACATATCTAGGATCAGTGGTAAATAGCAAATTATCCCTAGATCAGGAAATCAACATCCGGATTGGTAAGGCAGCAACAACAATGAACAGGTTAAGAAAAAGAGTCTGGGAGAACAGGAAGCTTACTGCCAAAACAAAAGTCCTTGTCTATCAAGCCTGTGTCCTTAGTACTCTTCTCTATGGCAGTGAAACCTGGACAACTTACTCACACCAAGAGAACAATTTAAACAGCTTTCATATGCGGTGTCTGCGAAGAATTCTTGGTATTAAGTGGCAAGACAAAATCACAAATACTGAAGTATTGGAAAGATCAGGTTGTGTGACAGTTTATTCCATGCTCAGTCTTCGTAGACTTAGATGGATAGGACATCTTAGGAGGATGGATGATGGTAGAATACCAAAGGATATCTTTTTTGGTGAATTACAGATGGGTAAGAGATCTCAGGGTCGGCCTCTACTACGATACAAAGATGTGTGTAAGCGGGACATGATTGATACAGGCATTGATAATGCACATTGGGAGCAAGTCGCCGCTGAACGTGTTGCATGGAGGGCAAATATCAGAAATGGAATAAAGTCAAAGGAGAAAATTATTGCAGAAAAGTCACACACCAAGCGTTTGAGACGTAAGATGGTGCATGATGGTGGAAATGACCACGTGTTCACATGCACCCACTGTGAACGGACATTTACAGCGCAAATTGGCCTTATCAGTCACACTCGCTACCGCCATAGTTAAAAGTTATTATGCCTTTTTAAAGCACAAACTATCGTCTGTCAAGACGGCAAGGTGCCAATGATATATATATATATATATATATATATATATATATATATATATATATATATATATATATATATATATATATATATATATATATATATATATATATATATATATATATATAGTGTAAAGACCTGGCGATTGCCTGAATATAGTTCGAGCAAAAGATGCATTAACATGTTGAACGTAAGTCATATAAGTTAATAGTATTAGCTAGGCGATTTGTGTTATAATATAAATTTATTTCAACATCAAAAAGTGGGTGCTGAAAAAAGATGATACATGATTTTATACGAAAACTACTATAACAGATGTGTTGGTCACTGCACTGGGAACATACATGATTCTAAGGGGATAACAGAGATATCTTAAAGTAGGACTATTGGCGTGACTCGGCGGCCTTGTCTGATTTCTATGTTTTGTTCTTACTGTTGCCTATATTATTAAATTGCACTTCACTACTTCATGACGACCATCTATTGCACTATGCTTAATGCTTGGTGTGTGTTTGTGTATGCATTATTATCTGTGGCTTCTGCTTAGCTATCTAGATGCGTTTTCTGACTACCCGAAAACTTTTCAACAAATGTAATAAATAAGACAAGAGAAACAGGTACATAAACCGCCTGACGCACACACATTTTACAAATGTGTACATTTAATAACGTATGTTGTTGTTGTTGTTGTTGCTGTTGTTGTTGTTGTTGTGGTTGTTGTTGTTGTTGTAGGCTCACTTAAACGTGTACAACTGTTCCAATATGGTTTACCATTTTGTTTGTGTTGTACCATTGCCAGGCCTCTCTCTTTGGCATCATCTCCATATTATATATAATCATTTCATATATTGTATTATCAATCAATGACATGTATCATCAAATACTATATGAAAGCCCCGCAAAGGGACTGGTGTCTATCTGTACTTTTTGCTTTTCTGAGAATAACATGCGACCATGAACAATATCTTTCTTTAAAGTTACATATCCATTACATGACGTTTGCTGTCAACACCAGCATTCTTTGCTGTTGATGATGTTTTGGTAAATTTAATGTTCAGTAGTTTACCCTTGCTTTCTGAACGACCGGCACCCATACCATTTCGTTAAAACACAGCGCAACGCGGTCTGCTACCAAATCGCGCACAACTGTGTGTCGAACGCTGGTATACAGGATCACGAACAGATTCCGTAACCCTTTCGCCACGGAGAATTGCATGAACAGGGTACCGTGTGGTTTTCGACTGTTTTTCTCTTTTAAAGAGCCTCTTTGCGGGTATTCACTGTGCCACTACTTACGAACCCGTGTGAAGTTACGAAATGGCTATTTAGGCATCTGAACAAAATCAAAGTTAATCGAATAGATTAAAATATATTCATGTATATCAAACAAGCACAAGAACTACCCCATACAATGATGTAGAAATTACCATATTTTAAATCAAGTAACGATTTTTTTAAAGGAAGAGAACGAACGAACGAACGAACAAACTTTATTTTCAAAGGGTAACAAATTGGGCACGCAGGCCCGTCTTACATTCGGCCCTTCCCATCACCCATCTTTCGTTCATCAATAGTGCATAGCGCATGATACATTCATATAGAAAAAAAAAAACAATGCGTTTTACCATGTTTTGACACACATCCTCCACCCATCCACCCATCATCCACCCACCCACACACCCCTACCCACCCACACACACACATACCCACAGGTCACACATACATGACCCCACGCATCCACCACCCACACACATCTCCAACCCACCCACACACACACAATCCAGGCAGATATTCATGCATCAACCCACCTCAACCACACATCCCCCATTCACACACATCCCCCGACCTACACACATCTCCCCACCCACACACATCTCCCAACCCATCCCATAACCCACACACATCCCTTACGCACATATCCTCCACCACCCAGACAAACACTTCCCCCCCCCCCACCCTCGCACACACACATCTCCCCGTCAGCCCACACATCCGCACTTACACACACTTTTGCCACACCCCACGCATCCCGACTTACACTCATTCCCCAACCCACACAATCTCTCCCACCCACTCACACATCCCGCGCCGACCCAAAAATACACATGCCCACCCATCCCCAACCTATACACACTCACCCACCCACAAATCCTCCACCCACACATCCCTTAACCACACCCACACACACACATACCCGAACACATATCCCCACACACGTCTCCCCAACCATACACACATCCACCACACACACATCCCCCACCCACACACATCCCTCACCCACACACCCAACTCCCTTCCCACCAATACATCCTCAATCCTCACCCACGCACCCATCTCCCAACACACACACACACACATCTTCCCACACCCCAACACATAACATCCCACCACACATCCTTTAACCACACATCACCAACACACACACGCCACCCATACACACATCCCCCACACACATCTCCCCATCCATACAAACATCCACCACACACACATCCCCCATCCAAACACCCATCTCCCCACCCACGAACAGACACCCCATTCACCCACACCCATCTCCCAACCACACACACATCTCCGATCCACCCACACACATCTCCCACTCACACACACCCCGGCCCATACTCACATTCACACCCACCCACACACCCCACTACCCACAAACACCCTCACACCCACACCCACCCAAACACATACCCACCCACACATTCCCCAACACACATGTCCCTGATCCACACACACGTCCTCACACACATCCAGACCCACCTGAACATTTTCCCAACCACCCTCGTATCCCCCACACATCTCTCACCCACACATCTCTCCACTCAACCACTCATCCCCCACCCACCCACACATCCCCATCCGCACACGCATCCAACACTCACATACACACATCCCCAACCCACACACAATCACACCCACGCACCCATCCCGAACCCACACACACATCTTCCCACAATCCCACACATACCACAGCCACACACACACACACATCTCCCACACACCTCCCACAAACATCCTTACACACACACCCACCTACGTACGCATATCCCCACCCACATACTCACATCCTCACGCACATACTTCCCCCACCCACACACCCATCTCGCAACCCACACATACACATATTCCCACACCCCTTACACATAATCCCATCACATATATCCAACTCACACACATTCCCACACACATACCGACACACGTCCCCCACCCACGTGCACACATACCCCACCTGCACACTCACATCCTCCACCCACATACTTCCCCCTACCCACACACCCATCTCCGAACACACACACACACACAAATCTTCCCACACGCCCACCAATTACCCCCACTACACACACACATCCTACACACACACATCCCACACACACACACATCCTCACACACACACATTCCTACACCTTCACATCTAGACACACATCACGATGCCTCACATAATCACTGAAACTAATATGAACAAACGTCTACACTTTACACATCCATACACTGACGACTATCGTGAGCATCATCACAAAAAATTCAAAATTGGGAAACAATTTGGAAAACATGGAAAAATTGGAAAAAATGTGAAAATGAAAAAAAAAAAAATGTGTAATACATTGTGTAACGTAATAATAGTGTTGCAATTCAATAAAATAAATCCTGGAATTGACATAAACACGATGAAATAAGCAGTGCAAATGGAACATGTTAAATTCAAGTGGCAGTAAAAATGCTAATATGGAAGATGAGGTTACAGAAAAAATATGAAATAGATTGTCACATGACATGCGTACGCTCAACTCTCTCTCCTCTCTCTCTCTCTCTCTCTCTCTCTCTCTCTCTCTCTCTCTCTCTCTCTCTCTCTCTCTCTCTCTCACTCACTCACTCATACATACTCTATCACTCTCTCTGTCTCATTCTCACTCTCTCACTCACACTCTTTTTCACTCACTCTCTCACCCACTCTCTCACTCACACACACACATAAACACACATACATACATACACACATATACACACATAATCACACACACATATCACACACACATACACATACACCCACGTACACATATACTCACATATATAAACATACACACATACACCCATATACACACGCGCATAAACACCAACACACATATATACGCACAGATACACACACTAACACTCTCATGTACACACATACCCATACACACATACCCATACTCACATACAGGCATGTACACACATAAACCTGCATACTCGTATACGCGCACCTACACACACGTACACACAAACGCACCCCATAATACCCACACAAGCACACACACAAGCACACATACATACATACATATACACACGTACACCCACATACACCCACTCACACACACACACGCATATATAAATTCACGCATAGACGCGCTTACAGAAAGACACCCACATACACACACAGACACGCATTTAAAGAACCTGTTGTCAACATCAACTCTATCCACTACTCGCTAAACACTAGACAAGCTGCAAAAAGCCATCAAGAATAAACGAACATCTCGCAAACACTATTTTTTGTGACATTGTAATGCAGATGTAGGGTGTGAAAGTATGGGAGATGTATTCGAAACAATTACACATAATGCAATACACAAATGCAACAACTATTAGGGAAGTTCATTTGAAACTCGTTCCATTGGCTTAATTACAAAAGCATGGAAGAAACATTAACAGGTGTGGTAGAATTAAACAAAGCATTCATTTTGAATGAATTATGCACCATGGGTTGGTCAGAAGAAGTCGCCGCAGGCATTCAGGATAGCATCCCATTGCTTAGGTAGGCGGCGAATGCCGTCCGCAAAAATAAAAGGATTATGGTTGCTCACTGAACCAAGTGTTTACCTGCGTTCATTACGTCCGCATCTGCATGAAGTCGCTGCCTCTTGAGAGCTTTTCTTAGAGGTCCGAATAAATGAAAATCACATGGTGACAATTCAGGACTAAAGGCTGGATATTGCAGAATTTCCCACTTCTTCTTTGCTAATGCTTCCTGCAAAATCTTTGCGACATGCGGACGAGCATTATCGTGCAACAAAATCACACCGCGAGAAAACATGCGCTCTTGTTTGCATGCTCGGCTCAAAGCGGTGACACCATGATTCATCGCCTACCACTATGCGGAAGAGAAATGCATTATCCTCCACTCTGTAACGCAGCAAGTTGTTCAAACACCATCCCATGCGTTCCTCTTTTTGGTGGTCGGTCAACATCCGTGGTACCCACTGTGAACACACCTTCTAATATTACAGTTTCTTACGAACAACCTTTTAAATTGTCCCAAATGACACATCACAGTCTTTCGCTTGCGAACGTATGCTTCTACATCGGTTCATATGTACTGCTGCATCAATTCTGGCGATGTTTTTTTTTTTTCTGTTGCAACAATGTACGCTTGACCAGGCCGTCGAAAATCTGTCGTGAACTGAGGTTCTTTCCTAAACATTCGTACCCATTTGTTACCGTACGCTGCCTGCATTCTTCGATGAAGATCCACTGGTCGACATCCTTCAAATGAAAGAAACTGAATCACAGCTCTTTGAGATTTTTTGGACGGATTTTAGATCAACACGGCCATTTTCTCAACGGTCAGAAACAAAACCTATGCATGATGGGACGATAGGCACGTGCTCTTTTATTCATTAGTCAGTACTTATCACATGACGAAGACATGATTATGTTCAACGTACGCAATTACGCGCGTTGCGGCACGAACGGATTTCAAATGAACGCCCTTTATAGTTGACAGTTGGGCAGATACACAGATAGGCATATCTGCGTAATTTATAGATAATACAGAGGCGTATTACCAAACTCAAATTCCATAGCACATGGTAAACATACTGAAGCACAAATATGATTACGTAATCTACATTCTGGCACTTATATCTACGTTAAAGATAAATGTATGTATATTTTAGACGAATACGTGAGGTTAACTAAGCATGTCAAAAATGTATCTCAATAAACTGTTTGATATACCACTTCACATTCTTTGAGTTAAGTGTGTAAAGTGGTTAATAAAAAGTCTTTTCTTCTACTGAAAGAGCAACTAAGACGACTGAAAAATTTTATTGCTAAGAAAAGCATAAATACATAAAACCCAACATAATGTAGCAAAAATTTGAGGGGAAACATCACATACATTTCATTTGAAAGAAAACAAAAATAAATGTGACTATACTATATTAATTAATTGTCCTGTCATGCTCCAATCACTCTGTGATAAAAATACGAATTAACAAATAAACCATACTGCTATTTATTCATGCGCTTATATCCATTGTTTTCCACAATGCAGAAATAAGTCAGTAAGTTAAAACAGTTAGTAGCACATCCTTTACAGGACGTCGCAGTCAACTCCAGCATTTTATGCAGTATTTGATCTCTTGGCAAGTTTACGTTCAGTAATTTGCCAGAAATAAATATCGTAATGGGTGATTTCAGCCCAAAAGTGTGTGTCACCGCCTCACTTTCATATATAGTAGAGGGCTGCAACTCCAGCCCAAGGGATACCATTGAGTCGCGCAGGACCCGAGTAATCTAGAACCTTCTCGAAAGAGCTGGTCACCAAGTCCATGATTCCGTGGACACTGATGTGGCCCGCCTAATGCGGGGTCCACGAGGAACTCGGACAGAGTTACCGCCCGTGTCGAGTTAGGACACGCGGAGAACGGCAGAGGACAAACGGACTGGAGAGAGACAACAAGGCCTGCCTGAGAGGGACTCATAGATATTCATAGATATACTTAGGCTAGATAGTGTGCTAGATTGTTGTATGACAACTATATGTTTGATGTTTAACTATCTGTGATATGTAATATAAGAGAGCGCGGGCTGTGAACCCATTGCGCCAACTGTACACTTCATACAATAAATGTTCTATATCCTAGCGAACAGAGTATTGTTGCCTGTATGAACCCGAACCGTTATTTAGATCAGAGTAAGATGATGACAGTGTGAAATCAATTCGATGGATGCATTGTAGGCAACCATGGTTTGGGAGAGTGAAACGAAAGAGGATACAGCTTTGTAGAATTGGCATAAGAACAAGAAATGGTTGTAGGAAACACCTGGTTTAAACAGCATCCTAGAAGATTATGGACATGGAGGAGTCCAGACAGCAGATTAAATACCAGATAGATTACATCCTGATTAGCAGGTTTCGAAATGCGTTAACAGTCGTAAGCCAGTCCCGAATACAGAGTGTTACAGTGATTAATTGTAGGCACATTGAGGGTGAAGTTAAAGAAAGTCAAGTATACAACAGGAAACCCTAAATATGATTTGTGCAAATTGAAAACTGACAAAGAAATACAAGATAATTTTAACATAGAAGTAAAGAACACATTTGGTATATTATCTGATCTAGAGATCCTATTTCAAGATGTGGATGATGAATGGGAAATGTTGAAGAATTCAAAACATTCCAAAATTAAAGAAAGTGGGTCGTAATACATTGATGACTAAATAAATTTTACAACTAATGGAAACCAGAAGGCAGAACAAAAATACTCTTGTCAAATATGAAGAAACTCACAGACACGTCAGAATATTATTTAAGGAGACAAAAGAAGCACGGCTCGAGAAGAACTGCATAGAAATTGAAGAACAACACAACAGTAAAAATACCAAACTAACGCACAGAAGGATTCATGAGCTTATTATTCAAAGAACACGTACATCAGCCGGCTGCCTTACGACACAAGATTAAAAAATCATAACATAAAAAGATCAGATTTACATGTATGGTGAGATTATGTGAAAAACGTTTATGATGATGCTTGCTTGCTTTCTTGCGTACGCTGGCTGTGAACTCCAGCATGAAGTCCTGTATGTCGGATGAAGACACCCTGTTGTCCATCATCAGTGTGATGTCATACAGGATCTGAGGTTTGCTTGAGTATCCGTTGTCCCATGTCTGGCTTATTGGTGTGCAGGCTGGTGGGTCCTCGCCGTGCAGGCAGACACTCTCCGACATCAGAAGAATCAGCGATCCTACTACGTTAGCCAGGACCCGAAGGGACCTGTTGCCAGGACACACGACTAGGACGTGTTAGTAGGTCTTGGCCAGTATAGAATCTGGCCCTGGTGACTTGGAAACACCTCTGGATCCCCTTTACGATGATAAAAGGGAAGAACAGTATAATATTCGAAATAATGAAGAACAAACAATATTGAAAATGGAGGTTCAGAATGGTCTTAACCATATGAAATCTGGCAAGACCCCCGACAGAAATGATCACTGCCTTAGAAGAATATGGAATAGATCAAGTCACCAGACTGCTGAACACAATATATGATACTTGCGATACACCTCCTGAATTATGTAATTCTACATTTATTGCAATTCCAAAGAAATCAGGAGCCTTGAAATGTGATCAACATCGAACAATTAGTATAATGAGTCACATCACGAAGATTTTGCTAAGAATTATCATGCAAAGAGTTAGGAAGAAAGCATAACCTGAAATAGGAGAAGAACAATGTTGGTATGTAGAAGACAAGGGTACAGAAAATGATGTGTATATACTGATAACAGTAATTCAGCCTTCTATAGAAGTAAACAAAGATCTACACCTTTGCTTTATTTGACTACACAGAGACTTTCAATAAATTAGGACATGCCGACATTGTAAGGATGCTTGAAGATCTAAACATTGATGTAAAAGTCCTTAGACTTGTAAAAAACATATATTGGAAACAACAAGCTGCCATACGAGTTGATAATGACGTAGGTCAATATCAACCTATTAAGAGAGGTGTGAAACAGGGATGTGTAATGTTTCCAGATCTTTTTTTCCCTGTAGAGCAAAACTATTTTCATACATATAGAAGATATGGAAGGAATCGACATTTGGGGAAGATGCATCAATAACATTAGATATGCAGATGATAAAGTCTTGATTGCAGACAATGAACAGGAACTGCAACATTTAGTAGATGCGGTTGTTGCACACAGTGAACAACTTGGGTTAGAATTGAATTGTAAGAAGACGCAGATTATGGTAGTCACTGGGAAGGAGGAAATACCACAATGTAATATACAAGTAAATGGGCATATTCTTAAACAAGTGAATCGATACAATTATCTTTGAACAGTCATAACATCTGATAGGAGATGCCTTGAAGAAATTAAAACAAGAATTGCCATTGCGAAGATAGCCTATTGCAAGATAAAAAACATACTGACCGAATAATAAGATATCAATTGAGACAATATAAAGAGTGTTGAAGTGCTACATAGAACCTGCACTTTTATATGGATGTGAAGCGTGAACAATGAATAGGCAAGCTGAAAAACATCTGATGGCTGTGAGAATTTGGTTTCTGAGGAAATTGCAAAGAATGCCAAGGACAGACAGAAAAAAACCAATGAACAAGTCCTTCAAGAAACAAATGAAGATCGTAAACTGATTAGAGACATAGACAGTCAACATTTTTGGGCATGTTATGAGAAGAAATGAATTGGAGAACCTGGTGAAAACTGGCAAGATAGAAGGGTAGAGACCAAGGGAAAGGCCGAGAAGTAAATACCTGGATGGCTTGGCCACGTTACATAGTTGAGACAGAAACACGGAGCTGATCCACGACTCTAATGATATCGAGAGAGCTGGCAAAACATGACCGCCTACGCTTATCGGCATGGTACATGATGGATGGAATATGCCATTGCTTTCTGAACAACCCACACCCATACCATTTCGTAAAAATCCACTGCGAGTCGGTATGCTGCCAAATCTTTCGCAGCTGTGTTTCGAACGTGAAATGTCGTGTCGCGAATTGCGTCCGTAATCCCTTCGCCACGGAGAAGGTAAGTCAGTACGCAGTAAGATAATATTTCGCTAATACGCCTTTAAGCGTACTGGGCGTGCAATTCTAAACCCATATTTGTATACACCGATAGTATACACCGTTCTATGTGTCGTAATTCTGTTGTGTAAAGCTGCACTACTTTGCGTCATCTTATATTGTATACACCGATAGGCACTCGGTGGGTATTGGTGCCAGTGCCATACGTGCCGAATTTAGACCCCTAGACAGTTTCTGGTGCACATTTTAGTCAGGGTCGACCTGAAAGACTACGTCAGTTTGATATATACGAATCCGTACCGTTGAGTGTCGAACTCATGACCAACGGACCGTCTATCGCCGTCTATCCCTATCACCTTGCCGTCTTGACAGACTATAGTTGATTGTGTTACATTGTGCTTCAAAAACTACACTATGGAGTTAGCGGATGTGACTGATCAGACAAATTCGAACGTTAATCTTGGCGACAATGGATACATGCGAATACATGCTCATGTCCTCCATCAGGCATTATCTGACGTCTAATATGGCCAGTGTGTGACCTATCTGCAATCAGTTTCCTATTTGTCTGTATTGCATTTCTGATATTTGTCCTCCATGCGAATTGTTCCCACTGTGCAATATCAATGCCTGTGCAGACCACTTGGGGATCCACGAGTTAATGCCAATGCCGACATACAAAATTCACAACAGATTAACACCAAGAAATGCAAAATGATTAAAATCGTTTTTTAAAAAAAAACGCACAATAGATGAGCCATGTCAAGGTCATTATTATACAGGTCAACCTAACAATAAACTTGACATTTGATGGCATACAGCATAGTGCGGAACCAAGTGCCAACAAATAGTGGTACTTCCCTTCCAGTATACACCTGACGTCATGGTGTATGCAGAAAACAAAACCGATTAATTATAAGGGAAGAAGTTCATGGATGCATGTGAATACATTCTCATGTCCACCATCAAGCACCATCTAAAACGATTAGTGTGTGACCTATCTGCAATCAGGTTCTCCTTTGTCTTTATAGAATTTCTGATATTTGTCCTGCGTGCAATACGATCAGCTGCGAATTGTTACCAGGGTGCAATATCAATCTCTAATATATATATATATATATATATATATATATATATATATATATATATATATATATATATATATATATATATATATATATATATATATATATATATAAATAATAGCTGACCCGGCCCGGCTTCGCCCAGTCCCTGGCGGGAATCTATCTATCTATCTGTCAGCTTGTCTGTCTGTCTGTTTGTCTGTCTGACCCGGCCCGGCTTCGCCCAGCTCCTGGTGGGGAGCATCTAATTTAATTCATATAAGTAGTCATATAAGCTCCCGTTCCCGACTATCTGTCTGTCTGTCTGTCTATCTGTCTGTCTGTCTGACCCGGCCCGGCTTCACCCAGTCCCTGGTGGGGAGCATCTCATTTATTTAATTCATATAAGTAGTCATATAAGCTCCCGTTCCCGACTATCTGTCTGTCTATCTGTCTGTCTGTATGTCTGTCTATCTGTCTGTCCGACCCGACCCGGCTTCGCCCAGATCCTGGCGGGGATCTGTCTGTCTGTCTGTCTGTCTGTCTGTCTGACCCGGCCCGGCTTCACCCAGTGCCTGGTGGGGAGCATCTCATTTAATTCATATAAGTAGTCATATAAGCTCCCGTTCCCGACTATCTGTCTGTGTCTGACCCGGCCCGGCTTCGCCCAGCCTCTGGTGGGGAGCATCTAATTTAATTCATATAAGTAGTCACATAAGCTCCCGATCCCAACTATCTGTCTGTCTGTCTATCTATCTGACCCGGCGCGGCCTCGCCCAGCTCCTGGCGGGGAGCGTCTCATTAAATTCATGTAACAAAAAAAAATTAACTTAAGAATGTCCTTCCACACACCATCCATTAGTTTTAATGAAAACTGTTTTCAATCATCTACATAACTGTAGATAACTTCTTGAGTCGAAAAGATGAGTTAGAAAATTTTCACTATTTAAATAGATGCATTATTTTTATGAAAACTTTGAAAATGCCTTAAAGATTATATCACTATTTATTATAACTCATATGCCTGTAAATAACAATAGACAAAGAGTTTATAAATCTTTGAAAACAATGCAAAAATCTATATACAAATTATATAGCAATGATATTAAAATTTATGCCCCTTGAAATAACTTTTGTTTTGTTAAGTCCCCTTGCTATATAGAAATTATAACGTAAATTTAAATATTAAATTATAGTAAGTAAATAGCTGAAACAAACGAACAAAAAACTATGACAGTTGCCTGCACGGGAATGAAAAGAATACATGTAGAAAATTTCATCTCAATCTGATGGACCGTTATCGAACGCATCAAACACATCCCCACCCACCCACATACATCCTTTATATATATATATATATATATATATATATATATATATATATATATATATATATATATATATATATATATATATCTATATATATATATATATATATATGAGCAGCATTACCTGAAGAATGAAACATAGGATATCATCATACTCTTAAAACAATGAAGTCACCAATGTTGTCATAAATATAAAGAAGGGAAAACATCCCTTCTTGGTGGAATTACGATAACATAATTAGGAGCTCTGGGGAAATTTGAAGTAGTTCTGCTAATATGCTGAGCAATATTTACAACAGTTAATACGATATGTACATTATGATATGCAGCCATTGAAACATACAGCTCCACGAAAAAAGACTAGGAACGATTGAATGCGAATATTCCATGACACATAATCCAATAAACCATGACACTAGGCGTCTACTAGTAATTATAATTAGGCTTCCATTCAGAATTATAATGAGAAGAACATGACAGAGCATTTTTGTTCACAACTATGGTAATTGGTGATGAACAGAATGGACGTGTGTTAGTAAAATATACTCATAATGCAATACACACATTACGAACACTAACAGAGAAATTGTACTAGGAAATACTGAATATGGTCTACGTACATATAAAAATGTCATGACATTACAAGACAATTTCAACATAGAAATAACGAACATATTTGATATATTGTCTGATCTAAAGATCCTATTTCAAGATGTAGATGATCCATCGGAAATGTTGAATAATTAAATCAGTTTGGCTGCAGAAACAACTATTCCAAGCTTAAAGAAAGTGGGTCGTAAGAAGTGGACAAAAGACACAAAACAATAATCCTGACAAATATTAAGAGATTCATATGAAACGCACACATCTCCCCACCCATCCCAACCAACACACACCCACCCAACCATCCCCCACCCACACCCACATACCCCATCTACCCAGCCAAACACACACACACCCACTCACACATCCCAACCCACACACACCCCCACCCAGCCAGACATCTTGCACCCACACACACATCCCTCACCCACCCATACATCCCCATCCTTAGCATCGGCGCTGATCTTGAGTAGAAACTCCTAGTTTTACATCCTGGCACATAAATTGCATGCAAGAGATGAATAAATCAATCTTCTACGCCAAAATGGTAACGATCACAAAACAACACGACCGTCCGTCGCCATCTTGAAACCGGAAGTCCATGAATGAATGAATGAATGAATAAATCAATCAATCAATCAATCAATCAATCAATCAATGAATAGAGAGATTGACACGAACACAGTCATATATTTGTCCTTTATATAGTATACAAAGACATTTTAGAATGCTGATATTCCGAAGCGCCGTTGAAAATGCTACAACAAACATTTGACTAATTAACGTAGACCTTGGTATAATTATCTACGTTAAAGATAAATTAGCCACTCCTTATATGCAAATTTCAGGTTAAGAAAGCACGTCACGAACGCATATGAGTAAACTTTTTGAGACAAGACTACACCTGCGTTGAGTTAAGAAGTACCCCACGTAGTCTTTTCTCATACTCATCGAGCATCTAGACGATAGAGGAAATTCCCTGAGGAGAGAAACATAAATTCATGGCATTCAATAGGCAATATGAATAATTAGAGGTAAACATAATATACGTTGCAGTAACAAACGGAAAAAAAAGATTAAATCTCACAATATTATTATAATGCAAAGTTTTTGCATATTTTGCATTCCTTCTCTATACCTCCTCCCATCCTCCCACTTGTAAGGATTCTATTTCTTTCTCACAACTGTTACGTCTCCGACAGCTTTGTCATGATAATAACGACTTCCGTCAAAAATCCCACAAAATGTTTGATTTCTTCCGCCTTCGAGGCAATCCTGAGAATGTTCTGTCTACAGCTCTTCACTGCTGCCAGTCTATTAGTCGTGCCGAGGATCTCTCATCCAGGCCGAAACCACGTAATAATAGACATATTCTCTCACTAACCTACCATCCTCATAATATTGCTGCCAAGAATATTCTTATGAGACATCTACCCATCCTCCAGGCAGACCCACTTACTCGCGATGTCTTCTCAGAGGCCCCACTGGTGGCATACAGGCGAGATCGTAACCTGAGGGATGTACTGGTCCATAGCACTCTACCCCAACCTCACAAGTCTCATCCTGGCACGACTGCATGTCTTCGACCTCGTTGTAAGACCTGTCCACATGTCCTTCAAACCCAGAGTCTGGCTTTCCCTAAGACTAATTTCCACATCCTGGAGGGTTTCTCATGTACGTGTCGCAACGAGACAGGTCTTCGTGTGGTGGACAGATTTAGACAACACCTATCTCATATCAACAGTGGTGCCCCAAAACCGGTACCCGACACTTCAACAGTTCCGACCACTATGGTGCTGCCGACATACGTGTTACGGCGATAAAATCGTGCACATCTCACGAACGCGATCGCAAGACATTGGAAAACCGTCTTATCTTCCAGTTGGGTTCACTCTCCCCTCACGGCCTCAATTCCAACACAGTTTTATTTAAGTTCCCTAACTCCCCCCCCCCCCCCATCCCCGTAGTCGTATAGTCGACTTACAAGCAAGTTGCATGTCCTTCACAGGACGTCGTAGTCAACGCCTGCATTATCTTTGCCTTCTGTGACTTCCCGGGTAGTTTGCGTGCGGTCGCTTCTCATTGCTTTCTGAACAACCGGCACTTGTGCTATTTTATGACTTCAGACGTTTGGTGGTCTGCATCCAGATCGCCCACAGTAGCCTTTCTAGCTTGGCGTGCGGAATTGCGAACTGCATCCGTTACATCGCCACAGGGTCAGCTACAGTGCTCTACATATCCATATATGTCCATTCGCTCTCACGGACGCACCCCCATCCCCCCAGCACGGGTTCCCTCACCGGTTGTCTTAGCCAATCCCAGAGCTTCTGGCTGTACTGACCTTTAGTCAGTTGATCCCGTTAACCACGACATCCGGTTTATTCCATTCACGGATAGCCGTTCAAGCAAGGACACAAATAAGTGAAATTAATACTTTCATGTAGTGTCTTTCGTGTATTTGTTAGTCTATTTTTGCTTGTTTGTTCTGAGCTGACGAAGGCATTGGCCGCAACGCCCATTTTGTTTTTTATAGTTGTGCTTTGGTAAAGCTCACAATCTACTTCTCGTTTTTCAGTGATTCATTAATTGCATATTTAAATCACCGTGATTAAGAAGGGGAGTCAGACATAAATCATAAAGTTATTTATTAGTATGATTTTATCCTCTGTTTTCATCATTGCAGAAATGAGTGCGTAACTACTAAGTAAATTAAACGTGTATATGCCTTCACTCGTACTGCGCATTTAGTTGTATACTCATATTTGTATAAACCAGTGAGTATTTTGTTCAGTATCACACATGCCACCTTTACTTTGCAAGACAGTTCATGGTATATTTTTTAGGCTGGGTCCACCTGAGAGCCTAGATCAATTTTAAAAGTTCGAATCTGCACCGATGAGTCGTGAGCCAATAGACACCTAACAGGCAAGCGTCGGTCTAGCTATCACGCTGCCACCACTTAATAGTGTGCTGTATAGATCAGTTTAATTTTTTGCTTTTTTGTTTTGTTCGTGATGTATATTCGATTGCTTGCTTTGTTAGTTGGTTAATCTTCAGTACGACTGCTTTTTAACACTTTATTGGATGCATTAATGTTGAGGTTTCTTTTTTGGTTTTTTGTTTTGTTAACTCACTTTGACACAAGCGTAGTCCATACACGTGGAGCTACATATATTACACGGGGCTTCCTTTTTGCGTGTGGATTAGCTTTCCCTATTACCAGTGCCCCTCGCCAACACACGAACCCCCCTTGGACTTCAGAGGTACTTGTAATTTACGTCACCAAGTCAAGGGCGAGAAGTCTACAATTTAGACCAACTCACTGTTGTTGGGGTTAAACCAGCTACCTCGGCATCAGCACACCGGATGTTTAAGCACGAGCGCTCTTATCCATTCAGCTATGCTAGTCTCCGTTCAGGTTCTTTGAGCCCAGATCTATCGGGGTGTAAATGGGGCAGCGACTGTCCTTCTAAAGTGTTGGTTCTAAAGCACCATCTTCACGGATCATGTTTTACAGAACTGAATTTCCCTTCCCCTGTGGAGGCTTCGGAACAAGTGTGGGAAATACAGAAGACTGCGGTAATTTAAGAGAAAGAACCACTCTTATCCATTTACTTAAAACCAGACTGGGAATGATGTATATGGAAATAATCACGTGAATACTCTTACCACACATTAAAACACCCCGATAGTTGATAATGTTTACGTCAAATAATAGTTTACAAACATATCTGATTTACCGGAAAAGAAAGTAGTTTGACACTGATTGTATTCTTGACACTTACTATACTGGTCGGTGACATTAGTTATTGTCTCTATCAAAACACCATCAGCCTACCGTCGTGTATCTTGACCATGATCAACAGCTATTTGTCAGCATTCCCCCGGCTCCATGCCATGCCTCTTCCACTGCTTTCACGTTACCTTAATTGAGGGAGAAGGATTATGAGGTCAACTAAACCAGAAATCCAAGCAATCTGTGGATCGAAAAGTTATGCCAACATTATACAACATTATGCCAACTCCGCTCTCATAGTCCTTCTTCCCTGAGTCAATCATCCCGTGTTTATATAAATCAATATATATATATATATATATATATATATATATATATATATATATATATATATATATATATATATATATATATATATATATATATATATATATATATATATATATATATATATATATAAATTTATTTAGATATTCTCTAGCCCTCTGTTCCAAATAAGTGTCTGAATAAGTGTTTGAATAAGTTGTTTGACTTTTCCTGTACGAACATTTCTTACAGTTTTAATAATATATTTTGGGTATCACTTGTAGCACGTGATGCGCCATGCCAGATGAAGAGAATTCAATTTAATCAGCATTAACTGCGTTAACTTCATCGATTTTGTTGTGAAGCATCTTTAATTATTGATAAATGCCTCCGTGGTTGCCCCTTGAATTTCAGCTGTGTGGGTATGGTTGACTCCACTAGCCGTTGCCTCAAAAGACAGACCCTGCAAGGCCGCTGGGTTATGAGTTATCATGGTGACTCTTACCTACCGATAGCCGTTTCGCAATGTCACGATATATTATAGAGATTGCTGCTCCATCAACTAACTCGCCTCCTCGTAATGATCACTCTATGTATTGGTTCACGAATTCTCATTCAAAATAATCACAGCTAACCAGTAAAAATAATATACAGAGCCCACTCCGCAATCCGCAACATGGTTGACGCCCCTGTAGCAGGAATCATTCAATCAATCAATCATGTGCCATGCCGGAAAGCGTGGGCGGTAGCAGTAGCAGGAATACTGAGCCTAAATTTTATAAACAGTAATATCGCCACATCATATTGGGTAGAAAATGTTGCAAACTACCCTGTATGGCCGAATAATAAGCTAGCTCTTAGCATGCATCAGATTGGGTTAGAGGATGCGCATAATGCGCGCGGGTGTGTGTGTGTGTGTGTGTGTGTGTGTGTGTGTGTGTGTGTGTGTGTTTAGTTCAAGCTATTATTACTTATACAATTATATAGTTATATACACGGCGTCGAGACCGCAGATGTTTAAATTCAGTTGTAAATGCAGTATTTATTTATTTATTTTTTAAATTCCGGTAATCGGTTGTAAACATGACCAGCCAACATCGATACATGATTATAAGTTACTTTTCTCCTGTAATAATATTGTTGTATATGATAGAATAGTGTTTAGTGTCATCAGTTAGCATCATTAATAGTCCGGGTATGTGGGTTGTACATAGGTATTGAAACAGTTGGTTTACATTTAGAACGACTGTTATTTTCTTTGCGGAAATTATATAACGCAAGAACACGCGTAATATAAGTAGCAATGAAGATATGATCAATATCCGTTTTCATCTTGGTTTTTCTGCACTAGTATATCCAATCAGATCACACACAACTATACAGGGACAGTTTAGCATTTGAAAATGCGCATTCGAAAAAAAAAATTCAAAAATACGAATTATATAATTGTAGTCAGGAATAAACCGATTTATACGTTATGGGGCGATGTGGGTATATGGTGTTAACAACATATTATTAGTGCAACCAGTACTCGATGGCTGAAACAGTCAATATAAAGCAGGCGTAATTTATTTCACAGGCCAATATTCCGGCAAGCACTTAGCTTCGTCGACGCTGGAACCTAATTTATTGAAAAATACTAGACTTGCAATACATCGTATGTCCTGTCATTCAGATAAACAAAATGTATGTGTTTCAATGCCCAGTATCATCACTTTACGTGAGGAAAGGGAAGGAATAAATTATATTAGCATGACAACGGCAGGAAACTACCCTGACACTGGTTATAACTCGGTGGGTTTAACAGTAAATGATGCAACTATTCGTACATTCACTTGGGTTGTTTATTGCGCCTTATGTCAAACAATCAACATTTTCGGGATTGCCACAAACATTATCAACATTGTATGTTTCCTGAAACAAGGATTCGATGAATCTGTTAACATCAGCCTGTTGGGTAAATATTTATTAAATAATGTTTACATACACTACATTTTATTGTACATGTAAACTTCTCCACTTGGAAAGAAAGGATACATTAGACAAAGGATGTGACCAGTGTGCATGGTACATGCGATGGATTTCAGAATAAGCATAAGATTGTTGTGCCATTGTTTAATCAAGAGGTTGTGCAGAGTGGAGTTTAGTATTACCTTATAACGCTGATGAATAATGAGGGCGGTATCTGGATTGAAATCTGGATCGAAACAGTTCAAAGTGAACGCAACTATTTTATTCACATGGTTCCTGAAACTCTGAGAAAGACATTATTGCCCAAGAGCTAAAACATGAATTTATAATTTCACCGATGGGGTCCGACGTCTAAACAAGATAGATGACAGCAATACATACCTCAAGTGATTGGAATGCACAGATAAGTGCTTTTGTCATATCTGTGTGTAGACTGGGGAATACCAGGGCAGGTATGTGTAAGGAACAAATGAGTATTATAGGCAATCCGGGGTAGGGGCGCAGTGACACTATAATCAATTTAGGCAAACGTGTGTACTATGGTGCTCATTGAACAATGGAATTGTCAAGTAGTAGGTATCTGGTATCAAAACAAATGGCAGTGTGATCATTAGATCAAGTACAAACCAATAACCTTAGACACAAGCGTGTGCTTGAAAGGTCATGTGCTAGAGATAGTTGAGAGGACCAAGCAATGACTCAATGTACGGAATGTTATGGAAGTTTTGACATAGAACTATTCGCACTTTACTAGCATCTGACCATTTCGGAGAATGATTATGGTCTGGGAATACTCATTGTTTATCATAGACTTCCATAGTTTCTCATAACACGAGGAGAAGAATCGTTACGTAGTCCGCTAACTAAAATTTACGGCATACACATATAGTTACACAAGGCCGAGGGTGACAATAAAAGGCAACGGGTGATACTGTAATGCAACAGTCTTCGCAATTCTGATCATAACAAGCATATGTAATTACACTCTGCTGGTTCTTTGGTGGAAGGTAAAAAGAGCGGGTATGGTTTTGTTGCACAGAAAAAGACACCGTTTAAAATAAAGAAGCTAGGCTTATACTGTTGTATCATAAAAACAGAAGTTAATGTTGTTAGGACAGTCTGCAGATGATTTATTTGACTGCAGCACAGACTAGTGTTTGTAAAGAACTCACAGGTTATGTTTCGGAAAGTGACACATTTCGGGTGAAGTGTTCAGTTTTGTGAAGCAAGTCGGAAACTGACTGACCACTGTCTCTGCATGCGAGTGAGTGAATTAAGGAACAGGCTGCTGCTGCTGTCATACTGTGTAAAGAGCTACTTTACCTTGGAGGTGAAGTCACTCTGGGATCATGCGGAAGGTGCAAGTGAAAACACGGAGGGGCTCAGAGAAAAGGCTGGACCAGAAGCCAGTTTGTAGTGGGTCTGGCAATACTCATAGCATAGAGAAAAAGCAACTTGGCCATTTACACGCACTACTTCTTGAATAACCCTCATTGGACTACTTCGGTTGTTTTTGAAGGGAGGAATGGAACATGATTGGAAAGACCTAAAATATTTCTAAAATGTGCAAATGTTAATTACGAGCGCGTGTATATAAAAAATGTATTTAACCTTTTTTTAAAGTTTTTTCTAGATTCCTGTGCCGCTACGTTCCTCCGAGACATTGGTCATATTTGTCAATGACGGTTTCATTGTATCAATAACAAATGCATCAGCTTACCGTAACATATTTGTGCTCCTAACCAGCATCTTAAATAGACTGGTCTAAGGCTAAATAATACATTACTGTTTGTTTGAAAAATGATTACAACTGGCATGTGTGCACAAGGGAAGCAGAGAAGTAGCAGACCACGAAGTAGATAGCTTGAAGCTGTCTTATATAATATACACATGACAGGAACAGAGGCAAAAATATCTGACGTATGACAGAGATTTCGAAATAGTGCTAAGGGCCAAAGTGTATGCATGGAAGAGGCCACTGGATGATGATTATGATTCTGATTCTGTTATTTACATTATTAGTACTGCGTCTACGATACAGCGTCATGCCCCTTGTCTGATATTCATTCAAAGATTAAGAGCAGAATAGGGCAAGCAACATCTGCATTTCAGAAACTGAAGAGTATCTTATGCAATAAGTCATTATAATTGAATGTAAGAGAAAGAGTGCTGAATTGCTATATAGAACACGTTTTGCTGTATGGCAGCAAATATTGGGTTGTAAATAAAGAAATACCACCTTGGAAGCAACAGAGATGTAGTTCCTGACACGACTGTTTCAAATTAGGTGGACAGCCAACGTAACTAACAACGATTGTCTGAAAGAGGCGAATAAAACTAGAACATTACATACAACAATAAGAAAGAGACCAACATCTTTCTTTGGTCATGCGATGAGAAGAGATGCATTGGAGAACATCTTGACAACTGGAAAGATCATGGGGAAGAGAGGCAGATGCAGACCAAGAGAAATTATGCTGGAGAGTGAGACTGTGGCATAGAGGAATATCCTCAGCAAAGTTTATCCAGAACGACAAAGACGGAGATCTGTGGAGAGTCATGGAAACTTAAGCCAACTGGCATGGCACTTGCCGATGAAGGTGAATATTAGTATGGACTGAATGCGATCCATTACAATCAAATTCAAATTACCTTACATTAATTAACCCAGACTATCGTATTGCATTTGCTTCCATGTTTTCACATGACTGTGTGGTTAATCGTATTTAATTATGTTTACAGGTTTGTCCATTTCTGATTTAGCTAGCCTCGTGACAATGGCTCTGATATGCGTCTTCGCATCTCCCTCAATTGTCACAGGAGATGTTTCTTTCGATAGCTATGGCATTGCCTACCTGGTAGTTGGCATACCACACTATGCTTTCAGCAGAGTCAGCAGTTGTATCACTGCTATGATTACTTTGGAACGATGTCTGAGTATAGCGGTCCCCTTACAGGTAAGCATGCTGCAATTTTTAGGTATTCGGCAAAGTTTATGTTGATTTACATAAATCACAATTACTCATAGTTGGAGGAAAAAGTACAGTGTTTATATGTGTGCTGGTACCTTGCCGTCTTGACAGATGATAGTTTGTAAAAATGGAGCTATACCTCTCCATAGCACAAAGCATGGGATGAATTTAGATATCATGTGTTGCCCATGCAACGCGGCCTCCCTAGTTTACTTCAGAGGAAACGTTGTACCAATACGTCTGGAATAAGACAAGCTGCAAAAGCTGTCGGATCAGCAAAACAATACTCTTAACTGTCCGCCTGTCGGAGCTTCCATCCTAGACCAGGTGCCGAACAAGGCTTAGGGCTTGGTCTGCACTGCCATGGCATTTGGTCTTAGGTTGCGTTTCCTCGCATTAAGGTAAGGCTTGTACCGTCCAAATTGCATCCTTCGCTTGAAGCCGTTGGCACAATGTAGGGTGTCGGATTTGATGAGCATCGCCCAACATTCGGTGCTAACAAACAGCAAGTAGTACCGTCTACTGTCATAGGGTAGCTCAGACATATATGTCTTAGGTCTGAATGTGTAAATACCCACTTGTAAAATTAATTCTGTGATTTTTCAGTAGCCCTCACTGGGGCATAGACTCTCCGTCAACGCAGTGATATACTGTGTATCTTTAGCTACCCAATGCAACTCCCTCCATGACTTCCTCATATTATGCATTTCAATTTCTACCTGTCTTTTGCGTGTATTGTAGGTTTTTTTCGTATTTCTGTTATCTTGTGGATACCCGAGGCATGCCTCTCTAGTTATACTATTGTCATGTCTTAACAAAGTACGTTCTATCCAGGGCCAGCGTCGTTTCTTTACCTCATGGATCACTAGTATGCAGGACATTCTCTCCAAGAGCCCTTTGTTCTACGCAGACACCAATTAGTGATTGTGTGTAGTTTATTTCTACTCGTGTTAGTTGTTCTCCGCTATTTTGATTCATGTAGTATTACTGACGTTTAACAGTCTTGTTCGACTGTAGTCTTCATGTGTGATCCCAACCAACATGTGTCCTCTGGCTAGTGTTTGTCCTGTACGACTTTAGTCATTTATGCAACTGGTGAGCGGTTTCCTTAGCTAACAGTTCTGCTCAAGTGGCTTCCCTCCACTTTGCGACCCTCGGAATCTGCGTGTCCTTCTTTCTTCAGGTATGTATATCTGGAGGAGTTGTCCACAAATCCTTTAGTCGCCCTTCCTTCTCCCTGTGATTCAGACGAGTTACGACAGGGGCGCCTGTCCGTCTTCCTTCACTTCTTGTCTCTTCCAGGCACTCTACAGATTTGGGCGCTGAATAGCCACAACTTCTGAAGTCCTTCAACCCTTTCCTCCAGGCTGAGCAAAGCCCTCGGCCCCATGGTTCCTGCTGCTAAAACTGTCCTCTTTCTTGTTCCACCCCCCTCTCTCTCTCTCTCTCTCTCTCTCTCTCTCTCTCTCTCTCTCTCTCTCTCTCTTCTCTCTCTCTCTCTTTCTCTCTGTTTCTACCGAATACATACCTCTCATCAATGCTGGTGCTGCCCCGCGTCCTACCGATACGCGGCTTTGCCTGCCATGCGTTTCGCTAGGGAATACCCAATCAGAATTAACTACTCTGCATACTTAATTCCCCTAATCTGCTTATTCCTGATCCTTCAAAACCACTAAGCTCTAGTTTAAAGTCAACGTCCTGTCTGATTGCATGTGCGTTTCTCACGGCCACAAATCTGCCACCTCTGGTACTTGCTTTGTCTTTTACAGTCCAGTTTAATTCTGACCTCATTTGTACCCATAAACTCTGCGGCATCTGTTGTTTACCTCGGCCACTTGACAGTCCCAAACAGAGTTATGTTACTTTTAGCCCCTACCTAACTGCAAAAATACTAGTTGACAACGAAACGTAACCCAGAGTTTACCCTGTCGCGTATCGAGTCAGTGCTTGAACTTTCAAGATGTTTTCCAAACACACAGGCCGATGCCCTTTACTTCCAAATCCTACCAACCTGCCGGTCTTATTCTGACGGTGTGGGAATGCTTTCCCCCACCACGTCACATAACGTTTTTTTTTTTTTTCGCATCTCCTTTACAAGACTTAGCTGTCAACACCAGCATCTTTCAGCTGTATGTTGATCTCTTGGCAAGATTACGCTCAGTAGTTTGCCATTGCTTTCTGAGCGGCCGGCTCAGTATCCCACAAGTCACGAGCGGGGGTCGAACCACCTCAGCTCTCACATAACGTTAGCATTGACAAATAGAAAAACCAATGACCAAGTACTGGAAGAAAATAATGAAAATCGTAAATTGATTAGAGAGATTAGACGTAGGCAGTCAACATTGTTTGGACATGTTATGTGAGGAAATAAATCGGAGAACTTGATGACAACTTGAGAATATGATAACAGTATACCACAACAAGCAATGATGCAGACAAGATAGAAGCAGAGGAAAAGGCCGACAACGTAAACGATGGACGCAAGGAATAACAGAATCCATGGGAACATCGATACATGAAGCCCACAAGCGGGCACTCTCTCGCTGTTTATACTTCACCTCGACACCGCACGGTACAAGAGGAACATGATGAGATGGGATGAGATGAGATGAGATGAGATGAGATGACAATTGGCAAGATCGAGGCGAAGAGAACAAAGAGAAGACAGATAAGTAAATACCTGGATGGCTTGACCACATGGCATGGTTGAGACAGGAACATTGAGCTGAGCCAATACTCTGGTGATCGAGTGAAATTGCGAATCATGACCGCCCACGATTACTGGCATGGCACATGATGGATGGATGGATTGACTATTCTAAGGTTAGTGCTAATTTCAATGTTTGTTGACTTTCACAAAATTTCTAGTGCTATAACAGATCCCCTAGTATTATGTATTATTATTCTGATATCTTTATTTGTTCCACCATCTTTGTCTAGTTGGTCGTATACTGCAAATAAGTATGTTTCTAGTGTCTCACAAACCCAAAAAGCAATTGTTGTGGTGTGGGGGGTATTGGTGTTGTGGTGTCTGGATGTTAGAGATTAGGATATTGGTGTTGGCGTGGTTGGGGTTCGGGGAGGGTTGGGTGTTGTAGTAACAGTTTAAGACGATGACAATGATATTATGTTAATAATTTGATCAATGACAAATGTATATCTTCATAAATAATATCACTTATCATCAGAGATTTCATTAATTAGCTTTTTTTTTGTTACTTGTAACATTCGTATTTAGATTGCACAGTGATCCCAAAACTGGAAACAGTAGAAATAAACAACGTCCCTATTGTATGAACAAAGAAATACTTTCATGTTGATCAATATACTACATTTGTATTTTGTTAAATGTTTTTGATGAAATGGTTTTGTTCGAAATGGTGCACACTCCCCGAGCAATCCTCTATCTTTATGATCCACGGATAGTCGTTCAAGCAAGAAAACAGATAAGTGAAACTAATACATTCATGTAGTGTCTTTCGTGTATTTGATAGTCTATTTTTGTTTGTTTGGTCTGTGCTGACGAAGGCTTTGGCCGCAACGTTCATTTTTTTTTTTTTGTAGTCTTGCTTTGGTGTAGCTCACAATCTACTTCTCGTTTTTCAGTGATTCATTAATTTCTATATTTATGAAAATTGCAACAGCAGATATTGTTCGAGAAAATGACGGTTAGCCATCCCAGGCATGTGTATATTGTTAGACAAGCACATGTCCAGCTATATTATGTTATATACTTCACACACACACACACACACACAAACACACAAACACACACATATAGACACATACTCACACACACGCGCACGCACACACACACACACACACACACACACCCACACATAATGTTGTGATTTAGGTTGAGAACATCATTTCAATTTTGTTAAAAGTATACGCTACCTAAAGCGAAATCGCGTATCTAAACAGACGGGGACTACGTCTTGAATTCTGTGAAACTGCATCGTATATTTAGAAATGGAATGCAGCTATGCCTCTCATTGTGTTGTATTTATGTCTGTTCATCAATATGTACCCCCACTACACAAATACATTATTCATTCAATAATATCCCCGGATGGTGTTTTGCTATAATTAAAGAATAGTGCATGTTACAAAACTGATGTCGATAACAGTTATCGCACGGGTTGTGTTTCGTTTTATTTCTAGTTGAAGAGTATTGTCACTCCTCAAAGAACGACTGTGATCATCGTCTCCATATTCATCGTCTTCACTTTTAGCTCTGCTCCTATATATGCCGTCAACAGCTTGGGGATTCAGTTCTCCATTGCAAGAAACAAAACAATACTTATGCTAATATATCATACAAACCGACAGCAGGTGGAACAAATTGCATTTTTGATTAATAACTTTGTAATTCCATTTTGTGTGTTTGTTATTATCACAGTGTGCACAACAATTCTATCAATCCAATTGCACACACATGCAAAATGGAGACAAACAACTGTTACTATGGAACAAGCTGGGACATTTTCCAGCCGCAACAAGAAGGTTGCAAAAATGGTGATGTTAATTTCTACATTATATATTGTTTGTTTTGCTCCAATTACAACTTACATAGTTGCAATGGTGTTTGAGCCAGCACTCTTCATAAACGGTAAATATGTACATGTGAGTTCTATACTATTTGGGTGCACATGTGTAATGGAATCTGTGAACTCTTCTATGAATATATTTATTTATCACAACATGAGTACCAAATACAGGGACACATTTCGCAAAATGTTCTTGACAACAAATCACGGCTTAGGCAAAATATGTACACTCTAAAAGGAACATTGTCCAAACCGTGTAAGTTATTTCATCCACGTTCCTATGCAAAATGATATAATTTCACATTCTACAATCCGTTTAGTAGACTTAACACATAGCTGTGTATTATATACAATGGTTACACTTCGCCTGGTTCGCCTAATTCCTTCCGCTAGAAGACTGGAAACTCTTTGACAAGATGGGGCAGGTGAGCCAAAGGATCCCTTCATAACCACAATGACAACAGTCAACCACCAGTATAGTGTATGCGAAGAGGAAAAAAACAAAGTTAAACTACGTTTATTCAGCGTGAACACTCCCATCCGTTGCGGTGTCGTGGCGTTGTTGTAGATATATATGTATGTTTGCTCAGAGCATTCACGTGGATAGTTCCATATACACTATTGGACAAAACAAGATAGATCCCTATACACTATTGGACATAGCAATATAGTTCCATACACACTATTGGACATAACAAGATAGTTCCCTATACACTATTGGACATAGTAATATAGTTCCATACACACAATTGGACAAAACAAGATAGATTCCTATACACTATTGGACATAGCAATATAGTTCCATACACACTATTGGACATAACAAGATAGTTCCCTATACACTATTGGACATAACAAGATAGTTCCCTATACACTATTGGACATAACAAGATAGTTCCCTATACACTATTGGACATAGCAATATAGTTCCATACACACTATTGGACATAACAAGATAGTTCCCTATACACTATTGGACATAGCAAGATAGTTCCCTATACACTATTGGACAAAACAGGATAGGTCTATACACACTATTGAACATAACAAGATAGTTCCCTATACACTATTGGACATAGCAATATAGTTCCATACACACTATTGGACATAACAAGATAGTTCCCTATACACTATTGGACATAACAAGATAGTTCCCTATACACTATTGGACATAACATGATAGTTCCCTATACACTATTGGATATAACAAGATAGGTCAATACACACTATTGGACATAAAAAGGGTTTTCCCCTATACACAAATTGGACTAAAAAGATAGTTCCCTACACACTTTTGGGGACATTACAAGAAGATCCCTAACACTATTGGACATAACAAGATATTTCCTATACACTATGGAAATAAAAGATATTTCCCTATACACTATGGACATAACAAGATTTTCTCTATATACATTGGACATAACAAGATAGTTCCCTCCCCTATTGGACATAACAAGATTTTTCCCCTATACACTATTGGACAAACAAGATAATTCCCTACACAATATTGGACGTAACAAGATAGTTCCCTATACACTATTGGACATAACAAGATAATTCCCTACACACTATTGGACATAACAAGATAATTCCCTACACACTATTGGACATAACAAGTTTGTTCCCTATACACTTTTGGACATAGCAAATGTTCCATACCCACTAGGGACATAAAAAGATAGTTCCAACAATGGACATAACAGATAGGTCCATACACACTTTTTGAACATAAAAAGATAGTTCCCTATACATATTGGAATACTGATATTTCCCTATACACTATTGGATTAACGAGATAGGTCAATACACAAAAGCGGACATAACAAGTATTTCCCCCAACACTATTGGACATAACAAGATAGCCCCTAAATTTTGGACATTAAAGATAATCCCTAAAATTTATACATAAAAGATAGTTCCCTAACACTTTTGGGCAAAAACAAGATGTTCCCTTACACTTTTGGACAAAAAAAGATAGTTCCCTACAATATTGGACATAACAAGATGTTCCCTAACAATGAACATAACAAGAAAATTTCCCTACACAATATTGAACGTAACAAGATATTTCCCTATACACTATTGGAATAACAAGATAATTCCCTACACATATTGGACATAAAAAGATAATTCCCTACACACTATTGGACATAACAAGATTGTTCCCTATACAGTATTGGACATAACAAGATAATTCCTTACACAATATTGGACGTAAAAAGATAGATCCCTATACACTATTGGACATAACAAGATAATTCCTACACACTATTGGACATAAAAGATAGGCCCATACCCACTATTGGACATAACAAGATTGCCCCATATAGCAATGTAGGGAATAAAAAAGTAGCCCATATACACTTTTGGGCAAAAAAGATTGCCCCTATACACTTTTGGGACTAAAAAGACCCCAATATATACAATGTTGGACAAACAAGATAGTCCCAATACACAATTGGACATAAAAAAAAGCCCCAATCACTAGGGACATAACAAAAAAGTCCAAAACCCCCTTTGGGAAAATAACAAGATTACCACATATATACAATGTTATACATAACAATATAGCCCCATATACCACTTTTGGACATAACAAGATAGTCCTTATACATATTGGAATAACAAGATAGGCCCATACACCACTTTTGGAAATAACAAGATAGGTCCATACACACTATGGTCATAACAAGATTTTCCTACACACTATTGGACATAACAAGATATTTCCCATACATTTTGGACATAACAAGATAGGTCCATACACACTTTTGGGAAATTTTACAAGATTCCCCCATATATACAATGTTGGACTAAAAAGGGAAGACCCATATCCACTGTTGGACATAAAAAGAAGCCCATAACAATGTTGGACATAACAAGATATCCCTTTAACAATGGGACATAACAAGATTGTCCCATATACACTGTTGGACATAACAAGATTGTCCCAAATACACTGTTGGACTTAACATGATAGTCCCATATACACTGTTGGACATAACAAGATAGTCTCATATACACTATTGGACATAACAAGATTGTCCCATATACACTGTTGGACATAACAAGGTTGCCGCATATACAATGTTGGACATAACAAGATAGTCCAATATACACTGTTGGCCATAACAAGATAGTAGCATATACACTATTGGACATAACAAGATTGTCCCATATACACTGTTGGACATAACAAGATAGTCTCATATACACTATTGGACATAACAAATAGTCTCATATACACTATTGGACATAACAAGATAATTCCCTACACACTATTGGACATAACAAGATAGGTCCATACACACTATTGGACATAACAAGATTGCCCCATATATACAATGTTGGACATAACAAGATAGTCCCATATACACTATTGGACATAAAAAGATTGCCCCATATACACTGTTGGACATAAAAAGATTGCCCAATATATACAATGATGGACATAACAAGATAGTCCCAAATACACAATTGGATATAACAAGATAGTCCCATATACACTATGGGACATAACAAGATAGGTCCATACACACTATTGGACATAACAAGATTGGCCCATATATACAATGTTGGACATAACAAGATAGTCCCATATACACTATTGGACATAAGATAGTCCCATATACACTATTGGACATAACAAGATAGTCCCATATACACTATTGGACATAACAAGAAGGCCCATAACACTATAAAACATAACAAGATTGCCCCTTTAATACAATGTGGCATAACAAGATAGTCCGATATACACTATTGGACATAACAAGAAGGTCCAAACACTATTGGAAAAACGAGAAGGCCCATACACACTATTGGTCATAACAAGATAATTCCCTACACACTATTGGACATAACAAGATAGTTCCCTATACACTATTGGACATAACAAGATAGGTCCATACACACTATTGGATATACAAGATTGCCCCATATATACAATGTTGGACATAACAGATAGTCCCATATACATGTTTACATAAAAGATTGCCCCAATACACTGTTGGAATAACAAGATAGTCTCATATACACTTGGGACATGCAAGATAGTCCCATATACATTTGGACATAACAAGATAGTCTCATATACAATGTTTGACAAAACAAGATTCCCCCATATACATTTTGGACACAAAAAGATTGTCCCATATACACTGTCGGACATAACAAGAAGTCCCAAATCATGTGGACATAAAAAGATAGTTCAATCCAATGTTGGACAAAACAAGATTCCCCCCATATACACTGTTGGACTAACAAGTTTGCCCTATACACTTTTGGGAATAACAAGATAGTCCCAATACAATGTTGGACATAACAAGATAGTCAATATACAATGAGGACAAACAAGTTTGTCCCAAATACACTGTTGGATTTAAAAGATAGTCCTATACACTTTTGGACATAAAAGATAGTTCATATACACTATTGGACATAACAAGATTGTCCCTTTAACACTGTTGGACATAACAAGGTTGCCGCATATACAATTTTGGACATAACAAGATAGTCCAATATACACGTTGGTCATAACAAGATAGAGAAATTACACTATTGGACTTTACAAGATTGTCCAAAACACTTTGGACAAACAAGTAGTCTCATAACATTTTGGAAAAACAAGATAGTCTCATAACACTTTTGGACATAACAAGATAGCCCTATATACACGTTGGACTAACAAGATTGCCCCATATATACAAGTTCGACATAACGAGATTTTTCCCCATATACATTTTTGGAAATAACAAGATGTTCATATATACAATGTTGGACATAACAAGATAGTCCGATATACATATTGGAATAACAAGATAGCCCCATAAATTTTGGACATAACAAGATGGGTCCATAACCCTATTGGAAATAAAAAGATTGCCCCATATATACAAGTGGACATAAAAATATAGTCCCATATACACTATTGGCAATCAAGATATTTCCTATATACACATTGGACATAAAAATAGGCCCTACACACTTTTGGAAATAACAAGATAGGTCCATAAACTATTGGTATAACAAGATAATTCCCTACCCCACTATTGGAAAAACAAGATATTTCCCCCTATACATTTTGGCCCATAACAAGATGGTCCAACACACTTTTGGATATAAAAGATTGCCCATATACAATTTTGGACATAACAAGAAGTCCCATATAACGTTGGACAAAAAGATTCCCCCTATACACTGTTGGAAATAACAAGATAGTCTAATACACTGTCGGACATAGCAAGATAGTCCATATACACTTTTGGACATAAAAAGATAGTCCATATACAAGTTTGACAAAACAATTGCCCCAATACACTGTTGGACACAACAAGATGCCCATTACACTGTTGGACATACAAAAATGTCCCAAAAACTGTTGGACATAACAAGTGGTCTCATATACAAGTTGGAATAACAAGATCCCCCATATACACTTTTGGACATAACAAGATTGCCCCATATACACTGTTGGACATAAAAAGTAGTCCCATATACAATGTTGGACATAACAAGATGTCTCATATACATGTTGGACATAAAAAGTTTGTCCCAAATAACTGTTGGACTTAACATGATAGCCCCATATACACTGTTGGACATAACAAGATAGTCTTTACCTTTTTGACATAACAAGATGCCCCATATACACTTTTGGACATAAAAGGTTGCCGCATATACAATGTTGGTGTCATATTTGCTCTTATCTAGGAACTGAACAGGGGTCATACAGGCAACAATAAATCTGTTCGCTATGAGATAGAATTTTTATTGTTTTGAATATACAGTTGGCGCAGTGAGTTAACAGCCCGCGTATATTATTTACATATCACAGATATTTAAAACATCAGACCCATATTTGTATACAACAATCTAGCACACTATCTACCCTAGTTTTTTAATTATATCTAGAAATCTTTTGAGCCCTCTCAGGCAGGCCTTTTGCCTCTTCCAGTCCGGCTGCCCTCTCCCGGTCCCCTGTGTCCTAATTCGACACGGGGGGACCTCTGTCCGATTTCCCT
>JACEFZ010024017.1:15000-71993 GCA_014155875.1 Cepaea nemoralis | reverse complement strand
CCCCAAACCCCCAAAAATTGGTTTTTTTTAACAAAAAGGTCAAAAACGATGACAATTTTTCCAAAAGGAAATTAAAACAAATTTTTAAAAAACAAAACAAAAAAATTTTTAAACCCAGGATCAAACAATATGTACTGTACATTTACTAATGATCTTAAACATATTTAGACAATGTAGTAATGGATCACACTGAGACTTTTCCGATCACATGTACATCACTATAACCTTGACAAATTTTACAAGTACAAGAATTATAGTTTTAAAATCACAAGATGAACAACACACGTCTAAATATATTAGGTTCTTAAATAAAGACGAGCAACCCACGTCCACACATGTCAGGATCTTCTATTAGGCTCGTTGGCTAACACATGTGAGACAGTACAAGTACAACGTAATTCGACGTAAGACATAGCAACACAAGTTCAATGGATTTATTACCACATTAAATACATAACAATAGTTACAGCAATGTACAACATATAACTCACAAACCACAATACAGCTCATAGGTCTGACGCTCACGATATCAGTCGTTCAGCTCACAACCACGGAGATTCACACAAACGCCTTGCTCTCGACACACACGTCCGTTCAGATGTCCAGTCCCAGCTTGGTCTCAGATTAACACACACACTGTCCACTGCCTCTCGTGGGGTCACGTGGCTTTTGCGTGCGTCTGTCGTCAGCGCTGGTCGCGTGTCAGGTAAGAATCTCGCCAGCCGACAACTCTTGTCCGCCGGGTGCCGTAACGATGTTGCTGCACACTTAGGCTCTGACACAATGCCTTTAGTGGGATCATGCATGATCCAGATAAGTGTTTAATATTGAGTGGTGGTTGTAATCTGCTACATTGGAGAAGCCAGTATTTAAGTGCTAGGTTTTCCTTGGTTCCGTGTGTGCTGTACCTGAGACTCCTAGTTATACTATACATTTGTGCTGTGACATACACCCGTGGTTGTACCATACATTCTTGTCCTACTGCAGATTGTTTATCATGTGAAGGTTAAAGAAGTTTCGTTGTAATTTCTACTTTGCTGGTATAGATGTTTGCACAATCGGTGGTGTTATTGCATCGTAGTTATGTAAATCATTGACTGGGCTCAAAGACGCCAATTTTTCACCCTCTGTCTCAGATCCCATGAATATCTTCTTTCTATTAACTTTCCCTGTTTTTGTTTGACTGGGGACGGTGAATGATTTCCTCCCAGTTTTATTTTTCATTCTCTCATATTCTTTTCCTTTATTGGCCAGAACATACCTAGACTAGTGCTCTCTACTTCGCATCATTGTAATTGTTCCTCTACTTCACACACACACACACACACGCGCGCGCACGCACAACACACACACACACACTGAATCGGTGTTTGTGGGTTAGGAGTGGTGAATGCAGTTTCCACATCCGGTACGTGAAGTCAGCCGCAGGCGATTTGGTAGCAGACGAATTTGCATTGATTTTCATAATGGTATGAGCGTCTGTTGTTCAGGTAGCCACGGTAAGACTACTGAACGTAACATTGCATAGAAAAATCACACTTGGTAAATGCTGGGGCTCATTGCGAGGTGCTGTAACATAATAACCTGCAGCATGTCAGATTCTCACCCGGAGTTGCAACTCGTTGTCTGTACCAACGCTAGGCAATGCAATGCTGAACTATGGTAAACACTACAGTTATAACGCGGCGTCGTCACCAACGCCAGGCGATCAACACTGAGCGATGCTAAGCAGTCGGGGGTCAGCTGGAACACAGCGTGAACCTTGGGGATCACGCAAGCTGACTCGAGCACAACTGACGCGTGTGCTAAAAGGCCATTTAGACTGGGCTTGGGCGCCGTACTGTACAGACGTGTGAAAGCGACCTGAGAGTTTGTGCATGTATTGATAGCTAGCCTGTATGACCGTTGGAGATGGAACGCCTGTGTGTTTGACTTGTAAGTGGAGTGCATTGATGTATTATTATATTGATGTATTGATTGCTTGTATTTATGATCTATTTGATATTGTGAATTGTGATTGTGCGACGCCTGTATTGTTTCTGATATGTGCAGTGCGCGAATAAAGAGTGCGAATTATATCATCGGGTATTCGCGTCACGTTAGTTGATAATCATATTTAGTATCACACTTGTCAAGATACGAGCCACATTTCTTGCTCTACGCAAGACTCTGACAAGTGCGAACGTGGGGTCTTCGTCCTCATTGGATTTGAACCGTTAAATACGAAAAGTACAGTGTTAAATAAGTGCGAACGTGGTGACTGTTGTCGGGTCTTTGAATCAATTGTTTGTATAAAGTTCGAGTTTTGAACAAATGCGAGCGTGTAGGTAATAAATTAACAGATACATACTATCTTTCGGGTTGATTTATTGAAACCATAAGTGTGCCTTCGGACTTATTAAATTCCAATCGATTTAGTGAAGTAGATAAAAACAAAAATGGCGGCCATGTCCTTGAATGTCATTGAGTAGAGTAGTGTAAGCGGAAAGTCTGGAAAGTGTGAAAAGAGAGTTGTTGAGTGTGGTGAAACGACTAACAACAATACTTGACGACATACAAACCTACAAAACTTAAGTGACATTACATACACCACACACTTGCACATGTTCTAATTTCTCTTGTTCCAAAAACAACAGGTTGTTTGGTGTCATCTACACCTGTCCCTTGTAAACTCCGAATTTTTTGTCGACATGAATTAAAAACCAGTGTGGTTTCGGGCAGTACTGAACAGCCATTGTCCGACACATTGTCTCAGGAGTACTTGAGTATAATTTTTTTTTCTCTTCCTTATACTTTCGTTCATCAGGCCTAAACATAAGCTGTAATATTAAGTACTGTAAACTTTTGAACTTAAATTACTAACAACATTATTAATTTTGTGTCTATCTATTTCATCATACATATTGTTCATCATGTCTAGTTTAAACGAGTACATCGAAATGGGTTTAAAGATGAACCTTTCTGGTGAAGAGTTAAGGGCCTGGAGTGAGGAAAAGTTTGCAGAATATAAGGTTAATGAACGTGATGAGAGAGCAGCCGAAAGATCACTTAAACAGGCAGAATCAGATACTGCTTTGAAACTTAAAGAGGCAGAATCAGAAGCTGCTTTAAAACTTAAGCAAGCAGAAACAGATGCAGAAATAAGAAAAGCTGAAATTGTAGCTCAGAGCAAAAGAGAAGAACTTGAAGTACAGCTAAAAATTGAACAGCTGAAAGCAGAAACTTGCAAAGAAAAGGAAGATAGAAAATCTGACAAAGATCAGCCATACAAGAAATACCAAGGGCTGATTAAAAGTTACACCACAGGTGATTGCATAGCAGCCTTCACTCAAAATTGTGAATGTATTATGGATCATTACCAGATCCCAAAGTCAGAATGGAGTATAATATACATGAGAAGTCTTTCTGGGGAACCTCTGAAAGTGATAGAGTCTATTCCAAATGACCTGAAGAAAGATTATCAGTATATTAAGACAAAAATTATGTCTCATTTTCTGCTAGATGAAGCAGGCTACAGAGAACAGTTTGGTAAATTGTCTCCTAAACCAACACAAACGTTCTCTGATTACATCTCAGAAATACAGAATGTTTTTTCTAAGTGGCTGTCAGCAGCCAAAGTGAATGGTAATTTTGATAGATTGACAGATCTTATTTTGAGAGATAAAATTATCACATCTCTCCCACCTCCATTTTCGAAATTTCTATTAGAATGTCAGTGTGAAAGTGTACAACAGATTGAAAGTCGTGGCTCAGGTTATTTTTCAGCCAATAAACAATGTTTCATTAGTGGTCTGACTAGCACAGACTTTGTAGCAGCCGCTACATATGATAGATCTAAGTCAGTGCCCTACAACAAACAAAAGCCCTATAGGCAATCTACTGAACAAATATTGCCACTTATCACACAATGAAAGTGAAATGTGTGACCAACATCCTGGATACATGTCTTACTTACAAAACTACATAGCGAAGCAAGACAAAGAAAGAAAGACCTATAGACGTGTCACCAAATGCTTCCTTTGTCAGGCGTACGGCCATTGGCGGAAAGATTGTAAAGCCAAAGCTATGTCCAGAAAGGCCAATGCAGCCAAGATTGATAGTTCTTCCTCAGAAGATGAAAGTGTAGAAGATCACCCTGTAAACGCAGCACATTCTATTGATGTGTTTCAACACGACACATGTACTATCTGTGATCAATTTCATGAGGATGGCATTTTGACATGCGGCCATTCCATACCTGTTACAAATGAGGAAGCCAATTTAGTAGTCAACTCCCAAGGTAAATTAAATATCCACCATGGGTATATTAATGGTAGAGCTGCCACCGTTTTACGTGATAGCGGCAGTACCCTCATTGGCATTAAGAGAGACTATATCTTACCATCACAATATAGTGGTAAATATGTTACATGCAGAACTTTCTCGGGTAACATCAAGAGATACCCGCTTGCATGGGCATACATTAGTACACCATTTCTTACAAGAAAGGTCAAATGAGCAGCATTAACCAATCCTTGTTGCGATGTCATCATTGGTACCCTTCCTGAGGTAAATGATATGCCACACAACAGTATTATATCCACTGTCACTTGTAACATTGATAATACCATTTCACCTTCATCACAAATCACTATTCATGATGTATTACCACCTGTAAATGAATGTACGTATGCCAATTCGGCAACGCCAGCACATGAATGTAGTTGTTTGAATGTAACACCAAGGTGTAATGTAAATGATAACCTTGAAATTACAAATGCAGTCACCAGATCTACTGCTCAAATGCAAGATCCAATCTATCAGACAGAGGCTTTACAGCTAATAAACCCAGTTGTAACATCTCCTGAAACAACCAGGGAGAAATTTATAACAGCTCAAAAAGCCGATCGATCTTTGCAAAAGTATTTTAAACTAATAGGCCAAAAGCCACGAGTAGCAAAGAACGCTAAATGGTATTTTGCTCTGAAAAACGGAATTCTGACACGGTACTATACCAAAGGTTCTAGCACTACAGAACAAACGGTGCTACCTTCAGAAAACCGCAACCAAGCATTACAGCTAGCGCATGACATACCCTTTGCAGAGCATATGGCGTATGCTAAAACACGAGCAAGGTTACTTACTCAATTCTATTGGTCTAAATTTTGCAGTGATACCAAACTGTATTGCAGATCGTGTGACATCTGCCATAAGCTTGTTAAAAAGGGGAAACACCCGTAAGCAGAACTGCAAATCACTGATTTGGCAAGTAGACCGTTTGAAAATATCTCGGTCGATATAGTTGGTCCTCTTAACCACATAACATCGAGAGGAAACAAAAGTATTGTAACAATAATTGATTTATTTAGTCGGTGGCCAGAAGCCATTCCGATGAAGAACATAACTTCAAAGACATCATGGAAGTATTCTTCCATATTTTTGCAAGGGTAGGATTCCCTGATACCATCCTTTCAGACCGGGGTAGCCAGTTTATTGTCTCAGCTACACAAGCCTTTACTAAAATGTTGGGGGTGAAGCAATGTTTTAACAGTCCATACCACCCACACTCCACGGGTATCATAGAAAAGATTAACGGCGATCTTAAACATATGCTCTCAAAAGTAACCCAAGAACATCCCGAAGATTGGGACACGTATCTACCTGCTATTTTATTTGCATATAGGGAAGTGCCACATTCCAGCACTGGATTCTCACCATTTGAAATTGTATATGGTGCCAAACCACGCGGCCCTTTATCGTTGTGTGACAGCACGAAGATGAGAGATGAGAGAGAGAAGTGGAGGAGAGAATAAGGAATTGAAAGATAAAGATCGTCCGTCTTCCGGTTGTAGAGATAACCACTGATTTGTGATTACCCTTGGTTTTATCTACCAACCTCACAAGTATACAGGTACGCAGGTCACGAATACAACACTATCCTAACCGACAAGCACAGTACAGGCACTAAGAAGAATAAGCTAACACTGAATCAAGTTTATTTGCTTCTCAAAAGAAATTACAAGGTATACAAAGTATCGTGTGAAAACAATCCCAATTAATATGGGAAAAATGCTGTCAAATAACTAACTACTTGAGAATACCATTGACCGAACATAAAATCTAAGGAATGACCACTAAGCCACCAACTAGTCACATATCAATCAGGTGAATATAATAAGGAAGTACGCAAATCTGACCAGAAAGTACATGAATCTAATAAGGATGCACACACACGGACTACCACCGTCAAATGACCGCCCACTAGTTTACCCAGGCAATCGATCAAGCGACAACCTGAAAATTGAACAAAAGACACCCTTGATTATGTGAACAGCATCATCGGGTGTCAACAACCTACTGCTCACCCTTGTCTTCAGCTATGTGTATTGACATCGGGTCAGTGATATTCCATCACTGCCTGGGCGGTCGTACACCACCAACCAGTGTTCCCTGATGCCAACATCAACCCATAAATCCCCAAACACTTCACCATGTGTAATAATCATGTGACATTAATACAATACCCACGCCGACACTGATAGTCTTTCCACAGCGGACAGACACATATAATTCGGCAGTGGACAACCCTAAACAACAACTCCTGATCCGCTTGCCCGCACTGGCCGGGTTTCCCCGCGCCAGACACATAACACAACAGCTGATAACTGGTCGTCACATTTCAACAACTACATCAGGTAAACCCCAACAACAACACTTTGTCCCCGAGGCCGACAACACAATACGCCAGTGACATGTACTAGGGCCATGTCTCATTGTCATTGGCGCCATCGTCGTCCTCAATAGCATGTTTATATTCATTCTCAACAACATAAATTCCCCTTGTCATTAATCACAAAACAATCAACACATCATAAACATAGCAATCGATCAATAATAACCTGTATCCCCTAGTGACTCCAACTCCCATAACGTCATCATCCTTGCGTATATCCTAGCCATTATCATTAACATCATAACTCTACATCATTAACAATATCATTGCAGTTTGGTACCCCAACAGTAATTATAAGACAACAAGATGGGACACCGGTACTGCCCACCAATCACATATATGAAATGCTCTTTCACACTAAAACTCCTACAATCATTATAATCTTTTGCAGTACATAAGTCCACTCATGATTAACCACCATTATGGGCCGTCAACATCGACTACATAAGCCCACACAACTATTAACACAAACCCAAGTTGACAACATAGATTAATATCACGCCTAACAACACCCTAGTTATGATAATTGATAAACGTGCCTCTTCATCCATCCCCGCAGTATAGTTTGTCGTCTTTATAAGCCAATCTCCTCCAATATTCAGCTCTTGAAGTATGGACGCACGTTTCCTTTTCTCTACCCAGGATATATCCCCCCAATCTGTCTGTAACGTTTATATCCAAAGGCATTCCTGTCCCCTTCAGCTCACTTAGTGCTCGTCCAGTTGTATCTATTCACCGCTCTCTATTTCCCTATCTCGCCTTATAGTATTAAAGCCATTTAAGCCTTTTACCCCCGATTCTCCATGAAGGTCCGAACCCGCTACTTTTAGGTTGTACTGCTAACAAGTTGTATGCTCTATTTTCTCCGCCGCAGTCTGACCCCGATTCAACTCTGCCGGGCAGGCAACAATACAAGCACATTCTTTCATCTGCAGGCTTTGCTCCAAGCGCGGTCCATTCATCCGCTGTATTCACCTGGCCTCATTGAATGGCTTGACCTAGTGGTCGCGTCTCGTACTCGCCGTGTTTACATTTTGATTGAGAAATAATTCGGGGACTTTTGATGCCGCTAATAACGTTCGCACATAATTACCATTCGTACGGTCTCGGCGCTCATATTCCTATTCCGTAACTAGTCACTGCGAATTTTGGTTGAATAGTTAGTTACGTATTCTTTACCTCCTTATAGAACGTCGCAGTCAATCCCGTTATCTGTCAGTTGTAGTTTGCCAACGCTTCCTAAACCTAAGTACCATTACCCACGCCCGACTACAGACTAATAGATTTCTAATTAAAATTAACCAACTTACGTAGGAGTCCTGTCCCGTGGATAATTGCTCGCCTGCCTACGGGTGCTTTTGTCTGATCACCGCCCGCCTCAGAGTGATTTCGCCACTTTCCAATAAAGTCAGGCTCCTTCCAACTTTGTTCGACGCAGTCCTCTGGATGATCCCATCAAACGTGTGTCCTCTTAGCCCACTCTAGTCTTGTGTGACTTTCCTTAATGATTGCAATTGACAATAGCAATCAATAGTTTCTTTAGGGCGGTTCTTTTTCCAACACTTAAGTCCGTGCTTTCTTTGGTCCTCGGGTTTATCTGCCCGACCAGAGTTGCCACAGTCTTATTGGTCTCAACAGCCTTTCGAGTATCTGCACTCGGCTGTCTAGAACTCGCTTATCTCCTCAAATGCTTCTCTGTCCCGCGTATATATATACCGCTTAATTTGGCGGTTCTTTCTGGCATCACGTGACATAGCTCCTCCTTGCCGCGAAGGGCTACCCAATGAGATTTTTTAGCTGTACCACATAATTATTTCTACTTAATCCGCTTTATTCTAGATCCCTTGACACTACTAGGTTACAGCTTGAGGTCGAAGACCTTACCTTTTCTGCCTTCGCCTGGTTTGGTTCATTGGGCGTGTCCGTTCCCATATATCTAGCCTAATCCGTTGTATTTCTTGCTCATTTGACAGCTCCTATGCTAAGTTTGGCTTCATGTTTCCTGAATTTCTTATTCTACTAACAACGAGAGGTAAACTGTCGGTCAGCGGGCTGCACTAGAGTCATTGCCCGACCACTCACTACTAATTTTGAACTTACTGGACGGTGAACTCTTTGTCGAACCAAAAATATCCCAGTTAATGCTTTCCAGTAAACTCAGGCGCCTAGAGACAATGAAAGCATACTGTCTCATACCCACCTACCAAAAGTTGATGGGTCCCACCATCAATATAGCGTCATTCCTCCTTGAGATCGAAGCCCTGGCTCCGCATCTGACATTCCTCATAAACAATATTGGATGCCTAAGGGGAAAACTCTTTTTGGAACTTCCACCCCAAATAATAATAATAATAAAAAATACTGGCTGCTTCCCCTGCTCTCCCAGTGCATAAGGCAGTTAAATCTTGTTCGTCTTCTGGCGTGCCTCGTAACAACATAGTAATCAAATAATATCATCAATAAAACAGTCCAATCCCTTTCACGCAGGGGATTTCCCCAGACAACAAAATCATTAATCAATGGTTGCACATAGGAACATCAAAAATGAAAACAATATCAGCAACATCCACTCCTTACAGCGCTACTTCCCACTGTAAAAAAAATCAAGGTACACAACCATGCTAGCGCCTGAAAAACATTATAACAAGTAAGCCCCCTATTCATGGGGAACACTTCGTTTTTTAGACAGCCGCAGAGACAATTCGAACTACATTCCACATGAAGCAACCACGTCATACCTTGCTAACTATTAAAACATCTCCTACCCACACGTCGAAGTTCTATCACTCCCTTTTACGACGTCCGATCCTCTCAGACCTCCGTCTACTCAGGTCCCCAGGCTCGAAAGCGTACCATTCTGTTTCGCCTGGAACGTCTTGGTAAACTTCGACAGCCGCTGGGACATCCGGTTGTGCTGGTAGTCCCAACGTCGTCCCTATGTCCTCTTCTGCTCCGTCCTCGCAACGCCGCATTTCGTGGCCGGCTATCCTAATTAGCGATCCATCTCCTCCAACCTTTTTGATCGCATATGGTCCTCCCGACATGGTGGGTGCCCTAGCAACTATGTACATGTCTTCCGACCACATGTCTTGTATTTTCGCCCTCTCCTTATAGTGGATTCTTTTTCTGACAAGTTCGCCAACTTGCAATGGAATAGAGTTTGCCATTTTGTCACTCCTATCTTTCCTAATGGCGGCATGCTTCTTCAGCTGTTCACTAGCCCGAACGTGCGCGTCACGCAAACGTGAAAGATGCCCTTCCAAATACTCACTTGCATTGGTGTCCCTGTCTTTGGTGCCTGTATTTAAAATGAAGTCCACTGGCAACCGAGGCTCTTGTCCGAAAATTAGGTAGTGAGGTGAAAATCCTGTCGAGGCGTGAGGCGTCGAGTTATACACCTGCACCACTTCGGCTAAGTGATCAGACCATCTCCTCTTCTCCTTGGCCTCGAGGGGTCTGAGTAAATCATGCATAGTTTTGTTAAATCGCTCCACTTGGCCATTGCAGCGAGGGTTGTACGGAGTGGTGCGACTCTTTTCTATGCCATATGTCTTGCATAACTCAGCAATCACCGAGGATTCGAAGTTCCTACCTTGGTCGGAGTGCAGTCTCCTTGGCACACCCATATATAAAAACCACTTCTCTACTAAAACCTTCGCCACAGTTGCTGCTTTTTGGTCTCTGGTTGGGACAGCAATAATAAATTTAGAGAAGACATCTGTGATGACCAACACATTCTCAAATCCCTTGAGTCCCTCTCCAGTAGCGTAAAGTCCATCGCTACTACTTCAAACGGTCTCGAAGCTAACAAACTACCTGCTGGTCCCTTAATCTTGACCGGCGGTGGCTTCGCTACATTGCACCTGTGGCAACTTCTACAGAATTTATCTACATCTGCAGTAATCCCTACCCAGAAACACCTGCTCTTCAAAATATTTATCATCCTATCTCTCCCCTGATGCCCTACGCTATGAACTGACTCCAGTATCCTTAACCGCAGTATCTCCGGTATCACTAATTGCAGCAACTCTGTCCTACCTGTCCCCTTGATTTTCCTATACAGCAACTCATCCAATACACATAACTTCTTACGCTGCCTCATCCACTTCTTCGTCTGATGGGGCAACCTTTTCATAGATTCATTTGACAACACAAGTTTACGCGATACAACATCAAATACTGCATTAATATTTACATCATTTTGCTGCAATCTCACCATATCTTCCGTTGAGTAAGACGGCAAGGTGTGTGTGGGAAGGACATTAAAAACTTCCGCTGTCCTAGCAGCAGCTTCCACCACACCAACCCCACCGATCATATTTACATCAAGGCATAATTTTGAACATTCATCAACATTATTTACATCAAGGCATTCTAAAAACACATCAACATTAAAATCTGCCGTTGGACGGCTACCGACAGTACCAGCTATTCCTAGGGCTGGCGGAATGCATGTTGCTGCAACACTGCAAATGGCGATGTCGCCCTCTTCTTCGTCGTTTTCCCCCGGTTCTTCCAGCGGGAATCGAGACAAGTAATCAGCGTTACCGTTAATCCGCCCAGGCCTGTGTTTTATCACATAATCGAACATAGACATTTGGGCGATCCACCTTTGCTCAATGGCACCCAGCTTCGCTTTATGCCACATCGTTAAATTCATGTTGTCCGTATAAATTTCAACCTTCCCACCTAATAGAAGGCCACGGAACTTTTCCGTTAATGCCCATTTTAAACATAAAAGTTCCAACTTGGAACTACTTTTTGCATTCCTCTCCGACGGGCGGAGAGTACGACTAGCATACGCTAACACTCTCTTTGTACCATTCTGGATTTGGGACAAAACAACACCCAGACCAGTGTATGAGGCGTCACACTCTAAAATATAGGGAAGGGTGAAGTCTGGGAAGCCTAGTAATGATGTCGACGTTAGGGCTTCTTTAAGTTTGTTAAAGGCCTCATCGCATTCTGTAGACCATAGCTGCCCGATGGGACTCTTCTTCCTTTTTCTCGGATCTGTGTGCTGCTGGTTTAGCTGAGCTACTAATTCATGGAGTGGCCTAGCTAGTGTGGCAAATTTGGCTACAAACCGGCGATAGTAACTGGCCAGGCCTAGAAATGAACGTAACTCAGTCTGCCTTCTAGGTATGGGAGCTTTTTGGATCGCCAGCACCTTATCTTCTAACGCTCCTATGCCTTCTGCAGACACAGTATGGCCTAGGAATTGCACCTTTTTCTTGCAGAAATTGCATTTAGCTGGGTTTAGTTTCAATCCCAACCCCTGTATCCTATCAAATATGGCCTCTAGTTTTACTAAATGTTCACTAAAATCTCTGGAGTACACAAGAATGTCATCTAGGTAAACTAAAAGTAACGTAAACATATAATCATGCAGCGACGACTGCATTAGACGTTGGAATGTACTAGCTGAATTCGCCAGCCCCATTGGAAGTCGTGAATATTCATATAACCCAAAGGGTGTAGTGAACGCTGTCTTTTCCTGGTCTGCTGGATTCATCGCCACCTGGTAATAACCGCTAGCTAAATCAAGAGAAGAAAAAAATTTCGCGCCCCCTAACGCATCTAAATAGTCATCTACCCTTGGAAGTGGATATGCGTCCTTTTTAGTTCTTATGTTCAGGGCCCTGTAGTCGACGCACATTCTCAATTTGCCATCCTTTTTTCGGACCAGGACTATCGGAGACGCCCAAGGACTACAGCTCTCCTTTATAATCTGCTTATCTAACAATCCCTGTAAATGATCTTTCACTTCTTGATACAGGGCAGGAGGAATCCTCCTGTACGGCTGTTTTATGGGGACTTCATCCGTCAAAAGTATGTTATGGGTTACCCTGTCAGTAAACCCAATGTCGGTGTCATCTTTCGCGAATAGGCAGTCGTATTTTGCTAACAGTCCCTCAAGTTGCATCCTTTCCTCATCGCTTCCCTCAAATTCAGTCAAGTCAAAAAGGGGCTTGTCTGGTCTCTGCTCCCCACTGTCTGGTTTAGCAGACAACTCTATTTGTTGCGTTCCTACCACTCTAACATGCCTAGTCAGGTCAATCGTGGCATCGGATATCTCCCCCACCTGAGTACCTCTCGCTAAAAACACATCTTCGTCACCCATGTTAACTATCTGTATTTGGCACACTCCCCCCTCTAACCTAGTAAAGCAGTAAGGCAGAATTAAACCCTTGTGGTCAAGATCTCTGCCTGGTTCGAACACGACCGTTCTGTCTGTTAACCCCGCGCGACCCCTAACTAGCAGGACAGCCAGCGAGCGGGCAGGTATGTGAGTCCTGGCCTCTCCTGTCACCCACACTTTCTTCCGATCTAGGTCAACACTTGCATTGTTGTCTGCTGGCCTGTTGAACTGAAAAAACCTGCTAACATTTGGCAACTCTGCGAGTACATTCATGCCTAATATACAGGGCGTTTTGTTCTCGGTGCCTCTCAAATCTTTTAAAACAAAATTCCACATCTATCAACACTATCAGTCCCTATTTGCACACTGGTACTGATGTACCCTAAATATGGTATTGAAACGCCATTTGCTGATGTTAATCTAATATACTTATCTAAATCTAACCTATAATGTCTGAAAAGTCTATTGAAACACTCCTCTGAAATCGTGGAAACTTGTGAGCCAGTGTCCAGAACACATCTTACGTTTCTACCATCAATGCTTATCATTGTCTCTGGGCGCTCGCCCAGCATTTTTATTGGTGAGTCCTTGAACCTTCCCGCCGCGGCCTGACTCGTAGCTGTACGGGATTCTAGTTTAAATGTGCCCTACAAAATCTGGCAATATGTCCTACCCGGCCACAAAGATCACAACGAATCTGTTTTTGCTGTCTCTGGGACCTTGGCTGGGGCTGTCCCCGGCCGTTCACCAGATGCGACAATTGCACTTTTAACTGCGCCATCTCCCGCTTAAGTTCGTTTACTTCGCCCGACTGTTCATGTGACCCCCTACTGTCATTTTCTGCTGGAATGCCCTTCTGTTCGTTGTTTCGGCCATGCCCAGTGCTCTGCTGTCTGTGGTCGTTGTTACGATTCACAACCGTGGCTTCAACGTTGTACACCTCAGTCTGCGGAGTGTGTTTAGCGCTGGCCCATCGCACTGCACAATCACGAGCAGCTAGAAACGACATGGAAGGCTCGTCAATGAGCCTCTCTTTTATCATCTGCCGAGGTAAATCGTCTCTCAACTGCGCGACAAACTGGTCTCTGAGCATTGACTCGTGAAAAGGTGAGACGTTCTGTCTCTCTTGTGCGCAGACCACCTCCTCGAATTCCCGGTGCAATTTATGGGAGAAGTCGACGATCGACTCCCGGCTACCTTGTCTGGTGGAGAAAAATGTCGCCGTTAGTTCTTGGAGAGTTCGTTTGTCGCCGTAGATGGTCGCTAAAACCTCCAACATCTTTTCGGGGTCCTTCTCAGAGGTGTGCAGCTTTAACTCTCTGTGTACGTGCGGTGAAATGGTGTCGATGATAAGGTCAACTTTGTCAGCTGTCCCCATCATGCCCGCTCTGAACGCTGAACGGATTTCCCGTAGATACTCATTAACAGTGGGGCCGTGTGGGCCCCCGAAAGTATTGATGTTCTTTCGAGTGGGCATTATTACATATCGCACTTGTTCACATGGCGATGCTGTGGGGTGAGAATCAACATTGCCCTGCACAGAGGCCGACGCCCCTTCGCTGCTTTCGACTAATGCTGCAGAGCGTGTATTTCTGGTAGTCATGTTTGTAATCGTCGTTGAGATCTTTTAGAAAAAAACTTACAAGACTCGCTTCCGGACAGGACTGACTCTGCTGCTTCGGCTTCTTCTGGGTTTATTTTTTCTCTTGCGGTGTAGTGGGTTTGCCGGGTGTGCTTAAACCAAGAATCCCTAACCGAGTAGACTTACTAGAAACTCCTACTGACAGTTTTGACAGCCTACTGAATAACTGTAAGATTAGTAGACCTAATAGAACAAAGCACTTACAACTGCCAAACTAACAACAATAAACTAGCAACTAAATACAACAACTTGTATGTGAGTCTGTCTCCAACCCTAACTTTGAGGCAGGCAGACAAAAGCTACTTTGGAAGAATCCTGTTCCGCAGCGCCAATTTTGTGACAGCACGAAGATGAGAGATGAGAGAGAGAAGTGGAGGAGAGAATAAGGAATTGAAAGATAAAGATCGTCCGTCTTCCGGTTGTAGAGATAACCACTGATTTGTGATTACCCTTGGTTTTATCTACCAACCTCACAAGTATACAGGTACGCAGGTCACGAATACAACACTATCCTAACCGACAAGCACAGTACAGGCACTAAGAAGAATAAGCTAACACTGAATCAAGTTTATTTGCTTCTCAAAAGAAATTACAAGGTATACAAAGTATCGTGTGAAAACAATCCCAATTAATATGGGAAAAATGCTGTCAAATAACTAACTACTTGAGAATACCATTGACCGAACATAAAATCTAAGGAATGACCACTAAGCCACCAACTAGTCACATATCAATCAGGTGAATATAATAAGGAAGTACGCAAATCTGACCAGAAAGTACATGAATCTAATAAGGATGCACACACACGGACTACCACCGTCAAATGACCGCCCACTAGTTTATCCAGGCAATCGATCAAGCGACAACCTGAAAATTGAACAAAAAGACACCCTTGATTATGTGAACAGCATCATCGGGTGTCAACAACCTACTGCTCACCCTTGTCTTCAGCTATGTGTATTGACATCGGGTCAGTGATATTCCATCACTGCCTGGGCGGTCGTACACCACCAACCAGTGTTCCCTGATGCCAACATCAACCCATAAATCCCCAAACACTTCACCATGTGTAATAATCATGTGACATTAATACAATACCCACGCCGACACTGATAGTCTTTCCACAGCGGACAGACACATATAATTCGGCAGTGGGACAACCCTAAACAACAACTCCTGATCCGCTTGCCCACACTGGCCGGGTTTCCCCGCGCCAGACACATAACACAACAGCTGATAACTGGTCGTCACATTTCAACAACTACATCAGGTAAACCCCAACAACAACACTTTTGTCCCCGAGGCCGACAACACAATACGCCAGTGACATGTACTAGGGCCATGTCTCATTGTCATTGGCGCCATCGTCGTCCTCAATAGCATGTTTATATTCATTCTCAACAACATAAATTCCCCTTGTCATTAATCACAAAACAATCAACACATCATAAACATAGCAATCGATCAATAATAACCTGTATCCCCTAGTGACTCCAACTCCCATAACGTCATCATCCTTGCGTATATCCTAGCCATTATCATTAACATAATAACTCTACATCATTAACAATATCATTGCAGTTTGGTACCCCAACAGTAATTATAAGACAACAAGATGGGACACCGGTACTGCCCACCAATCACATATATGAAATGCTCTTTCACACTAAAACTCCTACAATCATTATAATCTTTTGCAGTACATAAGTCCACTCATGATTAACCACCATTATGGGCCGTCAACATCGACTACATAAGCCCACACAACTATTAACACAAACCCAAGTTGACAACATAGATTAATATCACGCCTAACAACACCCTAGTTATGATAATTGATAAACGTGCCTCTTCATCCATCCCCGCAGTATAGTTTGTCGTCTTTATAAGCCAATCTCCTCCAATATTCAGCTCTTGAAGTATGGACGCACGTTTCCTTTTCTCTACCCAGGATATATCCCCCCCAATCTGTCTGTAACGTTTATATCCAAAGGCATTCCTGTCCCCTTCAGCTCACTTAGTGCTCGTCCAGTTGTATCTATTCACCGCTCTCTATTTCCCTATCTCGCCTTATAGTATTAAAGCCATTTAAGCCTTTTACCCCCGATTCTCCATGAAGGTCCGAACCCGCTACTTTTAGGTTGTACTGCTAACAAGTTGTATGCTCTATTTTCTCCGCCGCAGTCTGACCCCGATTCAACTCTGCCGGGCAGGCAACAATACAAGCACATTCTTTCATCTGCAGGCTTTGCTCCAAGCGCGGTCCATTCATCCGCTGTATTCACCTGGCCTCATTGAATGGCTTGACCTAGTGGTCGCGTCTCGTACTCGCCGTGTTTACATTTTGATTGAGCAATAATTCGGGGACTTTTGATGCCGCTAATAACGTTCGCACATAATTACCATTCGTACGGTCTCGGCGCTCATATTCCTATTCCGTAACTAGTCACTGCGAATTTTGGTTGAATAGTTAGTTACATATTCTTTACCTCCTTATAGAACGTCGCAGTCAATCCCGTTATCTGTCAGATGTAGTTTGCCAACGCTTCCTAAACCTAAGTACCATTACCCACGCCCGACTACAGACTAATAGATTTCTAATTAAAATTAACCAACTTACGTAGGAGTCCTGTCCCGTGGATAATTGCTCGCCTGCCTACGGGTGCTTTTGTCTGATCACCGCCCGCCTCAGAGTGATTTCGCCACTTTCCAATAAAGTCAGGCTCCTTCCAACTTTGTTCGACGCAGTCCTCTGGATGATCCCATCAAACGTGTGTCCTCTTAGCCCACTCTAGTCTTGTGTGACTTTCCTTAATGATTGCAATTGACAATAGCAATCAATAGTTTCTTTAGGGCGGTTCTTTTTCCAACACTTAAGTCCGTGCTTTCTTTGGTCCTCGGGTTTATCTGCCCGACCAGAGTTGCCACAGTCTTATTGGTCTCAACAGCCTTTCGAGTATCTGCACTCGGCTGTCTAGAACTCGCTTATCTCCTCAAATGCTTCTCTGTCCCGCGTATATATATATACCGCTTAATTTGGCGGTTCTTTCTGGCATCACGTGACATAGCTCCTCCTTGCCGCGAAGGGCTACCCAATGAGATTTCTTAGCTGTACCACATAATTAATTCTACTTAATCCGCTTTATTCTAGATCCCTTGACACTACTAGGTTACAGCTTGAGGTCGAAGACCTTACCTTTTCTGCCTTCGCCTGGTTTGGTTCATTGGGCGTGTCCGTTCCCATATATCTAGCCTAATCCGTTGTATTTCTTGCTCATTTGACAGCTCCTATGCTAAGTTCGGCTTCATGTTTCCTGAATTTCTTATTCTACTAACAACGAGAGGTAAACTGTCGGTCAGCGGGCTGCACTAGAGTCATTGCCCGACCACTCACTACTAATTTTGAACTTACTGGACGGTGAACTCTTTGTCGAACCAAAAATATCCCAGTTAATGCTTTCCAGTAAACTCAGGCGCCTAGAGACAATGAAAGCATACTGTCTCAGTTGTACCACTCTATGTTGACTGAAAGTAAAACTATATCTACACCCATTGCATCGTATGAACATGTAACATCATTGCGCGATAGAATCATGAGATCATGTATGTTAGCGAAAGAAGCACTACAAAAATCTGGTGCTATCTACCGACAATACGCTAACAAAGGAAATAGAACAATTACTCTGACGCCAGGACAGGACGTTCTTCTTCTATTGCCAAGTGACAGACATCTTCTCACAGACTCATGGCAAGGACCGTTTAAAGTGTTACGACAAATTTCGACAGTAGATTATGAAATTGCAATTAGGGACAAACACAAGATTTTTCATATTAACATGCTTAAACCATATTACCACAGGGACGACGACCAAGGAGAGACTACAGCAAGCACAACAATAGTGGACCAGACAGACGACAACGATACTGACGAGATACCAACACCAGTACTGGACACGACAACCAACCTACAGGACATAAAGGTAAATCCCAAGCTGACGCAGACACAGACCGACAGTTGCAGACAAGTATTACAAGAATACAGTACAATTTTTTTCTAACAACCCAGGACAGACAGACTTAGTGCATCATCATATTATTTTGACGTCCGACATCCCAATAAAATGCAGACCATATTCCATTCCTACACACTACAAATACAAATTACACCAAGAAATTATTGATTTAGAAGCAAACCAGATAATCCGACGTTCACAATCACATTTTTGTTCACCGATTGTCATTGTGAAAAAAAGGACAACACAATAAGACTCTGTGTTGACTATAGGAAACTTAACAGCATTACACAGTTGGATTTAAAACCAATGAGCAACTGTGAAGACATACTAACTGAACTGACTGACTCACGTTACTTTACTAAACTTGACATGACAAAAGGTTACTGGCAAATACCTGTACATGCTGACAGCATATATCTGACAGCATTTGCCACACCCTGGGGACTATACGAATGGCGCAAGTTGCCATTCGGGCTAGTTAATGCTCCAGCAACATTTGTCAGAATAACAAGACGACTTTTGACAGGCATTTCTAACATCATTTGGTACATGGACGACATTTGCATACATACAAAGAATATGACAGACCACATAACAGCACTACAGCAGACATTCGACAGAATTAGACAACATGGAATGACGATAAAACCATCCAAAGTTGATATAGCCTTTCAAGAAATTTCATTTTTGGGCTATAAGATCTCAAATGGCTTTATATCAACTGACGATAACATCATGTCTAGAATTTTGAAATTGTCACTTCCGACAACCAAGAAAGTGTTGCGAAGTGTGTTAGGTCTTTTAAATTATTATAGACAATTTATTCCTCATTTTGCTGAATTGATCAAATGTTTCACTGATTTACTAACAAATAAACATCCTAATGTCATTGTAAATAGCGAATGTTTAAGGCCTGCATTTGCGAAAGTACTATCTTATTTTTCCAGTGAACCTATTCTAAAATTACCCGATCTTAGCACTATTTTCAGGCTAAGATGCGATGCGAGCTCCGTAGCCATTGGAGGAGTACTGCTTCAAGAGCACGACCAAATATTGTACCCTGTATACTACGTCTCTCGAAAATTGAACACCAGTGAACGAAATTACAGCACACCGGAACTTGAAGCCCTCGCTCTTGTGTTCTCTGTACGTAAACTTTCAAAATTTCTTTTAGGTAAACACTTCATTATAGAAACAGACAATAGTCCGTTGACATTTATCACCAGTGGAACCCCAAGTAACCACAGAGTGGCAAGATGGTCCCTTCTGCTGCAGGATTATAGCTTCGAAATCAGACACATAAGAGGCTGACATAACTCACTGGCCAATCTTCTATCCAGATGTCCATACGACTCACCCAATAGCCAGGTAACACCCGAGCACATTGCAGATGGTGTATAAACTGCAAATTATTTGGTGCTCAACACCACAGCCAATTGTGACATTATGTCAGTTACGCTGTGAAGAACGGTGTGATTGGGAAGATTTAATCTCCCATTGTAAATAAATTGTGTACATACTATTATTATTATGTGAATGAATGGGTCGTATAATTGTGAGAGATGTGAAAGAATGCCATTAGTATTGTAAATATGTAATATTATAAGAAATAGGCACCACAAGTGTCACAGGAAAGTACTACAGGACCAAAGACTTACCGAGCTTGAACAGCGTCAAGTAATCCTGAGTACATCTACAAAGATGGTCCACGACGTTTTAACAAGTACGAATGGTGACCATGACAACCTAATCCGAGAAGAAGACGGAAGAAACTATCCAACAGCTGATGACAATAACTGGTTGCTCCGTATATTTAAAGTCCATCTAAACCGGAAGTTTTTGATGTGAATGTCAACATAACACATGTGTACAACAACACAGCTGTACACTTCCGTTATATTTGCATATTAATTTGAAAGTTAGCAGACGATACTAAAATGTTTATAAATGTATGACAATTGTATGAAACTTTGGGTATGAAACATTTCCATATACGAAATTGTATTTGTCGAGTTTTGTTACTTGATTTACTTTTTCACAATAGTGACCTTTTGTGCACTTTTGTCAATAAGTATCAAATTATGACACTAAGAAAGGAAATATTACTTGTAAGTTATTTTGTTGAAAGCATGATAAAATTACTGTCCCTAACTTTTGTACAATAACTAAGGGACATAACTCAAAAAATGGTGGTGATGTGTAAATATGTATGGAAACTACCATGTTTTGCCTAATGAGTAACACGTCAATGTGACGTCATAGGTGTATGGAGAAACTTGCCAAAACTGAAGACCGTCATTGGATATTCTATGAGATAAGGGTAGATGTCCAATGTCGGAGTTATCTTATAGGTAGATACTCACAGGCTAACCTGATTATTTGTAATTTTTGTTTTTGGTTGAGAGGTAGGGGCAAGTTAGCCGTAACCTACCGGACTGGCTGTGTCTCAGCGAGGTAAAAGCCATAGAATTGATTGTACTTGACGAATATGCTTGATGGCGAGGCATGAAGATTGTATGCATATTGTTTACTAATCACCTGTACATGTTAAGAACAACCTAAGATTTACGTCAGATGAAGTGCAAAGTTCGATTCTGACAAGATAAAGAACAGCTATATAGAGTACATGAAAGGAAAACCTTTCATGAGAAAAGGGGGGGGGGGGGGGAGAATGTCAGATTCACACCCGGAGTTGCAACGCGTTGTCTGTACCAACGGCAGGCAATGCAACGTTGAACTGTGGTAAAAACTACAGTTATAACGCGGCGTCGTCACCAAGCCAGGCGATCAACACTGAGCGATGCTAAGCAGTCGGGGGTCAGCTGGAACACAGCGTGAACCTTGGGGGTCACGCAAGCTGACTCGAGCACAACTGACGCGTGTGCTAAAAGGCCAGTTAGACTGGGCTTGGGCGCCGTACTCGACAGACGTGTGATAGCGGCCTGAGAGTTTGTGCATGTATTGATAGCTAGCCTGTATGACCGTTGGAGATGAAACGCCTGTGTGTTTGACTTGTAAGTGGAGTGCATTGATGTATTATTATATTGATGTATTGATTGCTTGTATTTATGATCTATTTGATATTGTGAATTGTGATTGCGCGACGCCTGTATTGTTTCTGATATGTGCAGTGCGCGAATAAAGAGTGCGAATTTAAATCATCGGGTATTCGCGTCACGTTAGTTGATAATCATATTTAGTATCACACTTGTCAAGATACAGCCACATTTCTTGCTCTACGCAAAACTCTGACAAGCATATCTGTTTTTTTTTCTTGCTATCAATTGTGTATTATTTTGCCCTGTTGTAGTCAATATAGTTATTATTATTAGCTATAAAGAACTGGGTAATCAGAAATGATCGGAAGCACAAGAGACAGAAAGTTCTGGACAGACATGATCACCTACGACACACGACATGGACTATAAGAAGAAGATAGAGAATAAAGCCCGCATACCCGTTTGACAGGCTACGTGATATATCAACTACTTTACTGGCAAGTGGGGAAGGGGGAGGGGGGGGGGGCGAGGTGTCTAGCCCGCTTGCATGCCAGCCCGGTGGAGGTGTGTTCTAGTCTCCATCGGCTGGGGAATTTTGTTTTAACATTGACGGGCTCTTTGATAGGTGGAGCCTAAAATTGGTGCCAGAAAATAATAGGGGAAGCAAAGATGGTCAGACTGTTATTGGTCATATCACACATCTATTCCAGCTATTAGTATCCACCGGAATAAGTGGACAACTCTGCAGCTGAGCAGAGCAGGGCACTCACTTGTCCTTGCAGTCGGAAATTGCTGTCAAAGGCAGAGGTAAAAAGACCACCATGTGAATGTGGAAGGCAAGGGGAAACCAGCACATTATCTTCCCAAAGACTTCATGGCAAAACATATATCAAAGTTAGTGAAGGACGTTAATGGTTGTCTTAGGGCATCCTCGTCCGGTAGGGACAGTCATGAGCCACAGGTGACACCAGACCGTCATCCAGCTACTGATGGCAAAATCTTAATTAAAATAAATAAATTTAGAGTAGGAACATGGAATGTTAGGACATTAAATGAGCTAGGAAAGTTGACCAATGTTCTAAGAGAGATGGATAGCATGAAAATGAATATACTAGGCGTTAGTGAGATGAGATGGAAGGGATCGGGCAAAATTATAGCTGACAATCACACAATAATTTATTCTGGAGGGGATACACATGAAAAAGGTGTAGGAATAATATTAGACGAAAAAAACAGCCAAGTCAATTAATGGATACTGGTGTATTTCAGATAGAGTTATTATGGTAAAAATCAAAGGCAAACCAATAGACATAAATATTATACAAGTATATGCACCAACAGCAAGCAGTAGTGATGAAGAAATACAACACTTTTACGACGAAATAGAAATGGCGATGGCTCAAATTGGATCACAAGAAATAAAGATAATACTTGGTGATTTTAATGCAAAAGTAGGGAAGGGAAAAATGGAGGATGTAGTGGGGAATTATGGTTTAGGTACAAGAAATGAAAGAGGGGAAAAGCTAATCAATCAATCAATCAATCATGTGCCATGCCGGAAAGCGTGGGCGGTCATGATTCGCCATTTCACTCGATCACCAGAGTCGTGGATCAGCTCAGTGTTCCTGTCTCGTCCATGCTAATAGAATGGGCAAATATAAATGATATGATAATTGCAAACATATGGTTTAAACACCATAAAAGACGACTGTACACATGGATAAGCCCTGATAAGAAAATACGCAACCAAATTGACTACATACTAATTAATAAGAGATTTAGAAATGCTTTAATTAATGTAAAGACAATGCCTGGTGCTGACTGTAATAGTGATCATGTACCACTATGTGGGCAAATAAAAGTAAGATTAAAGAGAGGGAAAAAAATGGTTAAGAACATGAGACTTAATAAAGAGGTTCTGAAAATAGATAAAGAAATGCAAGAACAATACAGAGTGACTGTGAAAAATAGGTACAATGCAATAACTAAAATACAGAGTATAGATGAACAATGGGAAATGTTAAGGGACTCCATTCATCAAACTAGCAAAGAAGTATTACCGGAGAGAGGCAAAATAGCTAAGAAAAAATGGATGAATGAAGATATCTTAAAACTGATGGACAAAAGAAAACAGAGTAAAAATGACAAACAAGAATACGCTAAGATAAATAAAGAAATAAAAAGATAAATGTGGGAAGGCTAAAGCAAGTTGGTTAAACGAGCAATGCAAAAAAATTGAATTAAATTCCATTAAAGATACAAAAAATATGCACAGACAAATCAGTGAGCTTACAGGAAGAAAAATAAGAATAAATACAGGGTGTTTGAAATCAAAAACAGGAAAGATATTATTAGAGGAAGATGCTATAATGAAGAGGTGGAATGAGTATATAAGAGAATTATATGAAGGAGAAAGGGAAGAATTAACAGAAGATAGTAACTTAGAAGGTCCACCTATTCTGAAAGAAGAAGTCGCTGACGCTATGAAACGTATGAAGAAAGGAAAAACAGCTGGGCCAGATGAAATCACAATAGAAGAATTAGAAGTATTGGGAGAATTTGGAGTAGATATATTAACCAAAATGTTGAATGATATTTACAGCAGTGGATATTTACCCAGTGATATGCTGAAATCTGTATTTATAGCTATACCAAAAAGACCAGGAGCAATTGATTGTGAAGATTTTCGTACAATTAACCTTATAAACCATATCACTAAGCTTCTACTCAGAATCATAATGAGAAGAACCAAAAAGAAAATAAAAATGGAAATTAGTGAAGAACAGTATGGATTTGTGGAAGGAAAGGGCACAAACAATGCAATTTATACGTTACGGACACTAATAGAAAGGTCAATAGAGAAACAGAGAGACATATTTGTGCTTCATAGATTATACTAAGGCATTTGTTAAAGTAAAACATGATGAACTGATTAAAATATTGGAAGATATCAACACTGATGGAAAAGATTTAAGAATAATAAAGAATATTTACTGGAACCAAGTAGCAGCAATTAAAATGGGAAATAAAGAGGGTAGTTACGAACAGATAAAGCTAGGAGTACGACAAGGATGTGTCTTGTCACCAGATCTTTTCTCCCTGTATAGCGAAGTAATAATGAGAGAGATCAAAGAGATGTCAGGAATACTAGTTGGAGGTTATAATATAAATAATATACGCTATGCAGATGACACAGTATTGGTGGCGGATAATTCAACAGACCTACAACAATTATTAGACGTTGTAGTAACAGAGAGTGCAAGGAAAGGACTCTCCTTGAATATCAAGAAATCAGTAACAATGGTAATATCAAAGAAAATGGTGACACCAAAATGTGACATAGAAATAGAAGGGAAAATCCTTAACCAAGTTGATAATTTTAGATACCTAGGGGCATTTATAACATCAGATGGAAGATGTACAACAGAGATTAGGAGCAGAATAGGGCAGGCAAAAGCCGCATTTCAGAAAATGAAGAGTATCTTATGCAATAAGTCACTGTCACTGAATGTAAGAAAGAAAGTTCTGAAATGCTATGTAGAACCAGTTTTGCTGTATGGCAGTGAATCTTGGAATGTAAATGAACAAATTAAGAAGAAATTAGAAGCAACAGAGATGTGGTTCCTGAGACGAATGTTGCGAATTCCTTGGACTGCCAGAGTAACTAACGACGACTGTCTGAAACAGGCTAATGAAACTAGAACATTATATACAACAATAAGACAGAGACAAAAAGCTTTCCTCGGTCATGTGATGAGAAGAGAGGCATTGGAGAACATCGTAACAACTGGAAAGATCGAGGGGAAGAGAGGCAGAGGTAGACCAAGAGAAGTGATCCTGGATGGATTGAGACGGTGGCATGGAGGAATATCAGCAGCAGAGTTGATCCAGAAAACCCAAGACCGAGATCTATGGAGAGCCATGAACGCCTACGCCAGCCGGCACGGCACTTGATGATGATGATGATGATTCCAGCCCTGATTGGTTAGAACAATAATGAGCTAGCACTATATTTAATACACCCGTCAAGATGTGTATGCAAGTCGTTCATTGTCTGTAGCTTCATACTAAAATGTGTCAACGCGACGAGGTCTGTGGATCCTTGCAGGCTGTGGAAAGATGGGAGTTCTATGTCAGACCGCACTTAATAGAATATGCCATTGTAATCAGTACATTTTATTCTGCAAAAATTAATCATATCCAGCAATAATTTCTTTAACCCATTTGAGAAACCCTTGTACAAGTGAACATATATGACAAAATTCATGACTGAGTGAATTTCATATAAACTGAAAATTGTTAACAATATTTTATCTGGTATGTTATATGATAAAAGTACCATTCCAGTTGCTAGTATTTGGGGAAAAGTGCAAATAAAAAATGTTCCAAACAGGCAAATGAAAAATTTGACTACTTTTCATTGCGGCTGTTCGATTGTTCCGTAGTTGGACAACATTCTCAGGGTTTTGTCTACGGGCAACGGCAGCATTTATTATGCTTGAAAGCCAAATGTGCTATTTTAAAGTAGCAAATACATATTATAACGTAATCAGAGAGATTTAGTGAAGCATTTATAATAAAATACTCCAAAGGAGGATAAGATGAAATGCAATGTGTATGATATGTGTCATCTCTATAGAAAATGGCGGGTACACTGCAATAGACCAGCCCAAACAACCAGGCAATAAGCAGCACCATTATGAGACGTCGTTTTGTTACATTTAAAATGTAGTAAAACGGATGAGCGATAGTTATATAACGGTCAATGGCAATAATCGCCATGTGTGTACATGACAATGTTACGGAACCGTATCCTATGCCAAAGAGGACAGCATCGGCAATGTTTACGTAAGGAATATTATGCTTGAGTGCGATACTGTAGACAACATCTTGCGAGACGGCGGCTATTGCCAAAAGAATATCAAGCACAGCCACGGACAGAATGACGATGTTTGTGTTGGTGTGCAGCGCTTTTGTTCTTCAGTATTGTTACAATTATCAACACGTTCAGGTATAACACAATGAGGCCAAGAATTACTTCAAGATAGAACATTGGAAGTTCCCCGAGAGCTTGATGTAGCATTTCAGAATCAGTTGAGGTGTTCATTGCACGTAGTTTTATCAAACTGTTTTGCAAAAATGTCAGTCACTTTATACCTTATACTGATGTATACTCATAGGTTAACTTTATCCAACTTGCAATGTATTGTCGCAGTAATTTTTCGCTTGTATATTTATACTGTTCCAACACTAGCGAAACTATGTGAGGATTTCTCCGCCCGAACTATTTTATTGTTTCAAGGCAGTAACGAACATATTACGAAATATCTTCAGCGGTACTATTAAACTAATCTAGCACATTGTCAGGTAAACACTACTGCAGTAGGTCTCAGCCCGTAGAGTTCTACTCCCCCAAATCACTGCCGAAACGGTTGTATTATTTCTTCAGCTGTGAAATATTGTACACAAACCATTGAGGTATTTCTCCGGCTATAATAATATACTGCACCACACAATGTCTAAACGGTTGAGGTATTTCTCCAGCTGTGATATAAGACTGCAATGACACACTGCCGACACTGTTGAGGTATTTCTCCAGCTGTGATATAAGACTGCAATGACACACTGCCGACACTGTTGAGGTATTTCTCCAGCTGTGATATAAGACTGCAATGACACACTGCCGACACTGTTGAGGTATTTCTCCAGCTGTGATATAAGACTGCAATGACACACTGCCGACACTGTTGAGGTATTTCTCCAGCTGTGATATAAGACTGCAATGACACACTGCCGACACTGTTGAGGTATTTCTCCAGCTGTAATATTATACTGGACAAAAACACTGCCGAATCTACTGCGGTATTTCTCCGGATGTAATATTATACTGCACCAACATACTGCCGACACTACTGCGGTATATCTCCGGATGTAATATTATACTACTTCAGCACCTTGTCCGGCCAACACTACTGCGGCAGTTCTAAATTCGGGAAAATATTGGAACAGTTCATTCAACAACACCGTGTACTGAGGCTGGTAACTATTCCACTTTCAGGCGTTATAACAATAATAGTTCGCTTAATTATGTTGTCTTTACTGTAACTTCTGTTTGTTTCTGTACTGTTACAGTCTGATATCAGCGACGTGTTGACATCAGAAACTCTTTATATCTGTAACACAAGATAAACGACGTGTAATTACCTTCGTGAAATATATTAAATATATCTACAGTAATACATAACAAGTAAAGGACCCCTTTGCATGCTTAAGTGCATACAGTGCAAGACCCATATTTTTATAATTCAGTCGGTACTCGTGATTTGATGTGATGAAGATTTCGCAGGTAGGTCAAATGTCAAACTCCGCCTGGACGCGGGTTCGATCCTACAGTCACCAGGCTGGCAGACAACGCCAAGCCGCCATGCTTGTTACCTGCGAGGTACACGGGTCATAGGGAACGCTAATCTACACTCAAACATCAGTCCAGTCGACTAGAAGTATTAGCAGATGTGTGGACTACGCCTGGGTTCAAAGCAACCGAATGCGCCCCCCCCCCCCCCACACTCACACCCCTCCCAAATATTAAAAAATAAATAAAACAAAATAAAGTAAAATAAAAACACCAAAAAAAAAACATCTCATGTAGTATTTCCCTTTATGTGGAAGTTAGAAACGTGATTCTGTCATGATAAACAAAACAAGATTTAATATATGGCTGCGAATCTTGGACACTTAGTAAAAATTGATTTATTTGGTTGTTTCGGGATTTGAGATTTAAATATTGAGCACAACCCACTACTGGCAACGATGATTATATTCTGGTATGAACCTAACGCCTATCCACGTCAATATGGAAGCACTAGACTCGAGTTTCAATAGTGCTTCCACACTGACGTGGATAAGCTTTAGGTTCATACCAGAGTACGATCAGCGTTGCCAGTAGTGGGTTGTGCTCAATATTTAAATCTCAATTCCCGAAACAACCAAATAAATCAATTTGATTATTGCTCGCTGGACTTTAGGCGGCCTTGTATGCCTTGCCAGTGAGAAGACCTGATCGTTCAGGTCCACATCGATTGACGGACGTCAGTCGCAGCGATCAGACAAATCTTGAGCTACAGCCTACGATGGGTGACGTTGTAGTATTCTGTTGTGACAATTTGGCCGTGTTCAGCGTGTGCCGCGTGGTCTAGTGGTTACACACCTGCTTCACACGCCAGTGATCCGGGGTTTGTTTCCAGGTCCGGTCAAGGATATGCACTACTGACGAGCTGAAACAGAGCGAAACTCGAGTCTAGTGCTTCCACATTGACGTGGATAGGCCTTAGGTTCATACCAGAGTACGATCAGCGTTGCTAGTAGTGGGTTGTGCTCAATATTTTAATTAGTAAAAAGAGAAAAATATGCTTGGAGGCCTCAACTATTTGCTTTTACAGAAGAATGCTGAGCTTTTCCTTCCATGGTCAGAATGAGTAATATACGTGTTTTGAAAGAGACTATGTTTTGAAAGAGACTATGTTTTGAAAGAGACTATGATTTGAAAGAGACTAAGACCAGAAAGAGGCAATGGGAATGTTTGGGCCACGTGGTAAAAATATATAAACTGGAACATATGGCGAGAAGTGGACAATGTTTTGGAAAGATATATAGAGGAAGGCAAAGAGAGAAGATATCTGTCAGCCTTGTGTCATGGCATGGAGGGTGTTAGTGAAAGAACTGATACATGCTGTTGAAGATCGTAAGATGCGGAAAAGCATGATCGCCCGCGCCAGTTGACAAGACAGTGAGGATGATGTTTTGGACACTGAAATGGCAAGAAGGAAGTAGAAACTAGAGGCCATTCTAGGACATTGGCGCCCAGGACGAATAGAAAAAGGCGTTCGTTGATAATTGTGGGGTACATTTGTTTTAAACCAATAACAAAATAGATGTGTAAAGTTAAAAGACAATAACTGGACGAATGCAGCTTGTTTTACGTTATTACGCTAGACTAGTGATTATAAACGCGGTTCTTATGTCTTAATTTATCAGTGCAATTTGATGGGAAGTTACAATTGGGAAAGATTGACGAGTTGAGTTGAGTTGAGTTGAGTTGTGTTGAGTTAAGAACCGACATCACTGCACTCAGGAATTCCCATACGTGCTCCGTCCCCTCGTTCAACAGCCAGCGAAGAGTCATACTACTAATCGTTCCCACCGCTATCTGATTAAAAGTTCTCCTGGTCTTCCCTCTCAGTTTTGATATTCTTCCAGAACCTCTGCCGATCCCCCGCAATCTCATTATTTCCACATATGGGTTCTCAATCTGTTCCTCCGCTTTCTCCACCTGGTTCCACAAACGGACGACCATCTCCCCCTTGTCCATAGGCAAAATACCACCAAGAGGTGCATTCCCTGCTAGCCTATCAGCCTGTTCATTCCCCCGTACATCCACATGGCCAGTGCAAAATATCCATACAATTCTCACGATTTGTGACCTCTGAAGCGACGAGAGCCATTCCACACGAAACATTCCTTTCTCCACCTTGCTAAGCATACTCATTGAATCCGTAATGAATACAACGTGTGTTGCAGTAGTCTCCTCTAGCCACCGGACTGTTTATAATAAATAACCCCTCCCCTGCCCACAATAAAATATTGTATTGACTGTATATTACTTGTTAGGATATTGATATACGGTGAACAAGATGGCGACTATATGGCCAATTCTGTTTCAAGCAAGATTTGAAACAACATGGCCGTAATGCTGTCAATTGACTGCTGTCTCACCGGGAAATTTAGATAATTGTGGGATAGGTCAGCAGATGTTTTATTTTTAATCTTTTGTTTCAAAATAATTTATGTGTACGTCAATGAGTTGTTTATTTTGGTTTCATAAAATATAATAATACATTCCAAGTGTAGATATCCCACCGTCTGCCAGCTGATACCATGGCCCTGTAGTATAATCATAAAGTATAATATTGCTAGCAATAGTTCATACCTACCAAAACTACATTTATAGCGAACTTTCAACATCTCATTGACACGTTTAAATGGCCATTCAATTAAATACAACAGACAGACTTAGATCTGAGCGTTTTTGTCAACTATCTCTTCAGAGCTGCTTGCAGCATCTCTCTAATCGCATTTGCTCACAATGGACATAAAGTGTAGCTAATCAATCATAATGGCTTTAACTGCAACATATTAGCCCAGCCATAGCGTTTCTTCTATTAGTAGGTTCTTGAGTAAGTCTTGTGTGTTATAAAGGGATCTATGTGTCCTGGGTTTTATGTGTGCTAATATCCTCCATGTCACGGAATGAGGGGGATAACGTGCAATGTTCTTCGAGATGCAAGGTGCTTCCTCGTGGTTGGGTCTTTGTTGCACCGTTTACTATTGATCAAAGCTGCTACCACTCTGCTTATTGACTCTCTTTCACATACACTTAATTTGTTTACACTCCTCAATGTGAATAAAGCAACATATGAAAACATCGAACGTTTCAAGAATAACAGTATTTCGGCACAGTAAATTGCATATATAATGTCACTCATTCATTTACATCATCAGTTACTCGCGTAAATTAATAAATCACTTACACGCTTCACTAACAAGTTAATCAATGATATTGTAAATTAAACATAACAAAAATGGGCAGTAGTTCAACCCTTGTGGAGCAAGCCATTGGATACACGGGAATAGACATTGATCTGTCTCTCATGACAGACCTGCCCACGAATGCCCACAGCGGATTTCTGAGTTCGGCTTGTTGACTTTCTCTCACATGGTTCCAGGTTCCCGCATGCTTTGTTACATCCATGTTTCAGCTCCCCGTTCACAGGAGTATCGATCTCCCCGTTCACACGATCATCTATCTCACCGTTCACACGATTATCTATCTCCCGGTTCACACGATTATCTGTCTCCCCGTTCGCACGATTACCTGTCTCCCCGTTCAGACGATTATCTATCTCCCTGTTCACACGGTTATCTATCTCCCCGTTCACAGGATTATCTATCTCCCCGTTCAGACGATTATCAATCTCCCCGTTCACACGGTTATCTATCTCCCCGTTCACAGGATTATCTATCTCCCCGTTCACAGGATTAACTATCTCCCCATTCACATGATTATCTATCTCCGCGTTCACACGGTTATCTATCTCCCCGTTCACACGATTATCTATCTCCCCGTTCACAGGATTATCTATCTCCCCATTCACATGATTATCTATCTCCCCGTTCACAGGATTATCTATTTCACCGTTCACACGATTATCTATCTCCCGGTTCGCACGATTATCTGTCTCCCCGTTCGCACGATTACCTGTCTCCCCGTTCAGACGATTATCTATCTCCCTGTTCACATGGTTATCTATCTCCCCGTTCGCAGGATTATCTATCTCCCCGTTCAGACGATTATCAATCTCCCCGTTCACACGGTTATCTAATTCCCCGTTCACATGATTATCTATCTCCCCGTTCACAGGATTAACTATCTCCCCATTCACACGATTATCTATCTCCGCGTTCACATGGTTATCTATCTCCCCGTTCACACGATTATCTATCTCCCCGTTCACAGGATTATCTATCTCCCCATTCACATGATTATCTATCTCCCCGTTCACAGGATTATCTATCTCACCGTTCACATGATTATCTATCTCCCCGTTCACATGATTATCTATCTCCCCGTTTACAGGATTATCTATCTCCCCATTCACACGGTTATCTATCTCCCCGTTCACAGGATTATCTATCTCCCCGTTCACATGATTATCTATCTCCCCGTTCACACGATCATCTATCTCCCCGTTCACATGATTATCTATCTCCCCGTTCACATGATTATCTATCTCCGCGTTCACACGATTATCTATCTCGCTATTCACACGATTATCTATCTCCGCGTTCACACGATTATCTATCTCCCCGTTCACAGGATTATCTATCTCCCCGTTCACAGGATTATCTATCTCCCCATTCACATGATTATCTATCTCCCCTTTCACAGGATTATCTATCTCCCCGTTCACATGATTATCTATCTCCGCGTTCACACGATTATCTATCTCCCCGTTCACACGATTATCTATCTCCGCGTTCACATGATTATCTATCTCCCCGTTCACACGATTATCTATCTCCCCGTTCACAGGATTATCTATCTCCCCATTCACATGATTATCTATCTCCCCGTTCACAGGATTATCTATCTCCCCGTTCACATGATTATCTATCTCCCCGTTCACATGATTATCTATCTCCCCGTTCACAGGATTATCTATCTCCCCATTCACACAGTTATCTATCTCCCCGTTCACACGATTATCTATCTCCCCATTCACACGATTATCTATCTCCCCGTTCACATGATTATCTATCTCCCCGTTCACATGATTATCTATCTCCCCGTTCACAGGATTATCTATTTCCGCGTTCACACGATTATCTATCTCGCTATTCACACGATTATCTATCTCCGCGTTCACACGATTATCTATCTCCCCGTTCACATGATTATCTATCTCCCCGTTCACAGGATTATCTATCTCCGCGTTCACACGATTATCTATCTCGCTATTCACACGATTATCTATCTCCGCGTTCACACGATTATCTATCTCCCCGTTCACATGATTATCTATCTCCCCGTTCACATGATTATCTATCTCCCCGTTCACATGATTATCTATCTCCCCGTTCACAGGATTATCTATCTCCGCGTTCACACGATTATCTATCTCGCTATTCACACGATTATCTATCTCCGCGTTCACATGATTATCTATCTCCCCGTTCACATGATTATCTATCTCCCCGTTCACATGATTATCTATCTCCCCGTTCACATGATTATCTATCTCGCTATTCACACGATTATCTATCTCCGCGTTCACACGATTATCTATCTCCGCGTTCACACGATTATCTATCTCGCTATTCACACGATTATCTATCTCCGCGTTCACACGATTATCTATCTCAGCAAGTGATGAACTCTAATATAACTTCTCTTTGAGGTTGAACGAGGTAGGGATAATGGTATAATCGAATAGAATCTAATAATTGGCCTCTTTTTCATAATCATCGCGGAGTCAGGCGCCAATGCCTCCTTTTGGCTAATGGACAAATCCAGTATCTGGACTTGATCTTGTTAGGGCCATATGCAGAGGCGGTCATCCTAATGATACACAGGGACGTGGGGATCTGATGGGGCGACCCCGGCCCCTGGGGAACCGCTAGCCAGATGAGTGTTTAATGTTGAGTGTTGGCTGTAAGCTTCTGCATGGGAGAAGCCAGTATTTAAGTGCTAGGTTTTCCTGAGTTGTGTGTCTACCTGACATTCCTAGGTATACCATACATGTTTGCTGTGATATACAGTTGTAGTTGCACCATACATTCCTGTCCTACTGCAGCTAGGTATTCCTGAGTTTTGTGTCTACCTGACATTCCTAGGTATACCATACATGTTTGCTGTGACATACAGTTGTAGTTGCACCATACATTCTTGTCCTACTGCATCTTGGTTTTCTTGTGGAGGTTAATAACGATCTTTCCATGCTATTTCTAGTTTGCTGGTTTAGATGTTAAGGACTTACTGTGTACACTCGATGTTGATGTTGCTTCGTAGTTATTTAATCCATTGACTGGGCTCAAAGACGCGCATTTTCAACTCATGTCTCATATCCCAGGAACGTCTTCTTTCTATTTACTTCCCATGTTCTTGTTTAACTGGGGAAGGTAAGTGGTATCCCTCGGGTCGGGGAATTTGTTTTAACATTGACTGGACTCTTTGATAGGCCGAGCCTAAAATTGATGCCAGGAAATGGTAGGGGATAATTGCAGTTGGATTGATACTGGTCATGTCACACAACTATCCCAACCCTGATTGGTTAGAAACATAAGGAGCTAGCACTATATCCCTCAAGGCGTGTACGCGAGTCATTCATTGTCTTTAACTTCATACTAAATTGTGTCAACGAAACCAGATATGTGGATCCTTGCAAGCTGTGGAAAGAAGGAGGTTCTGTGTCAGAAAGCCCTTAATGGGGTATAACATTGCAGTCCGTACATTGTATCCTGCAAAAATTAACCATATCCAGCAATAATTTCTTTAACCCATCTGAGAAACCCTTGTACAAATGAACATATATGACAAAATTCATGACTGAATGAATTTCATATAAACTGAAAATTGTTAACATTATTTTATCTGGTATGTTATATGATAAAAGTACCATTCCAGTTGCTAATATTTGGGGGAAAGTGCAAATAAAAAATGTTCCAAACAGGCAAATGAAGAATTTGACGCTTCTCATGGCGGCTGTTCGATTGTTCCGTACTTGGACAACATTTTCGGAGTTTTCAGTATGTAGTCTACGGGCAATGGCAGCTTTTTTATGCTTGAAAGCCAAATGTGCTATTTTAAAGTAGCATGTACATATTATAACGTATTCAGAGATATTTAGTGTAGTATTGATAATAAAATACTCCAAAGGAGGATAAGATGAAATGCAATGTGTATGATATGTGTCACCTCTATAGAAAATGGCGGGTACACTGCAATAGACCAGCCCAAACAACCAGGCAATAAGCAGCACCACTATGAGCCGTCGTTTTGTTATATTTAAAATGTAGTAAAACGGATGAGCGATAGTTATATAACGGTCAATGGCAATAATCGCCATGTGTGTACATGACAATGTTATAGCACCGTAACCTGTTCCAAGAAGGACAGTATCGATACTGTTTGTAACATGAATATTATATCTGAATTTGGTGCTGTAGATGACACCTTGCGAGATATCGGATATTGCCATGAGAGTATCAAGTACAGCAACTGACAGAATGACGATATTTGTGTTGGTGTGCAGTGCTGTAGTTCTCAGTATGGTTACAATAATCAACACGTTCAGGTGTAACACAACAAAGCCAAAACATGCTCCAATATAAATAACTTGAAAGTCACCGAGAAGAGTGAAGTAGCATTTAGCATCACGTGTGTCGTTCATTGCAATTTGTTTTGTTTTTCACTATCACAACGAAGCTATCTTATTAGAGTCTATTATACAGTTTCAGCACATCTGTCATCTTTTATATTGTCTTGTTGGAGCAATATTTGGAATAACAAAAACAACAGAGCAGTCTCGGGTTATATTATTACAGTGTTTAGTCGAGGTTCAGTGCATATTTGCGGAGCTCTGATCCCCAATAAATGAAACCGTTAAAATAATTCTGTATAAGTTAATACATACTGGATGTTTCCATTTAAGTGGTAATGGGTATGTCAGCTGCCACTGCAGCACTAAGATGTCTTTCTGATACTTCAGCCATTGAGAAGATTATTGTTTGATTCTCAGTTCATGGTTCAGAGAGTTCGGAGTCATCCGGTTATGGATGAATGTATGCCAATTGTAGTAGTAGTAGTAGTAGTAGTAGTAGTAGTAGTAGTAGTAGTAGTAGTAGTAGTAGTAGTAGTAGTAGTAGTAGTAGTATTAGGCCTCTTTCAGTCCTGAAGGACTATAGTGTTGTGCCGCTTGGGAGGTACCTGGCAGCACCGCTGGTGACTGTATAGTCCAATGCGAGAGTGACAATCCCTGTCACAGTTTCCGCATCTGTAAGACGAGGCAAGTCCCGCAGTAAGTGACTGCGTTTTAAGCCTTTGCCGCCTGTGCCACTTGTAGAGGTCTAATATCTACAGGAATGTGTGTGGACATAATGTCCTGGCCAAGCAGATGTGCGAGAATACATGAAAGCTGTTAGTATGAGTGTCTGGGCACCGCTCAATGGAACACTGAAGATGGACACTGTGGGAAATTCAACTGTGGAAAATAAATAACATCTCTGTGCAGTCACACAACTCTGGATAACTCCATTAGGTAACTAGGGTGTGGAATCGACTGCTAAACAGGTGTTGGACACGTATGGAATAAATGTGGAACAGGTTGCATGAACCGTAGACAAGACGAGGATTTCTCCAACGTTTAGCTAACCAACAAGGATCATCAGAGTCCACATCCTTTAGACATCTAATAGGCGAGACTGAACACATATAAGCGTGTTGCTTGTGACGTGACGTCAATATTTGATTGTAATCATAGTCAAATTTATATATGGAGGTGGTAATCCTTCCCACCTTCAGATAATGCCAAGGCAATAAATAATCTGTCACGATCACGAAGCAGCTGGAAGTCACACACTAGTGTACTGCAACTTGTCGCTGGTTCTGTGTTGTGTATATGTACTCTGTCTATATTGGGGAAGCTTGTAATCCTTTCTGTCTTGATATAGGCGGCCGCCCAGTAGTTCTGGATATAAATCAGCGTTTATTTCTGCAACAGAATATTAGTAACCGTTAACAGAATGTATACATTTTATCATAACTATATACAATGAACACAGTTTCTAATCACAGATGAAAATATACTCAGGACCAAATGTAGAAACGAGGAACCGTGGCTCAGTTACCTGTGAAGAACTGCCAAGAACCTAAGGTATCTCATATGTTCGCCAACTCACAAGCTCACCAGAGTCTAGCATCACGTTTGTATTCTAGTCCCGGCTATGTCATGTGCCCAAGACATCCAGGTATTTATCTATTTGTATTCTCTTCGCTCTTTTCCCCTGCGATTTGACAGGTGTCACTAAGTTTTCAAGTTTATGTCTCCTCATAACGTGCCCAAACAATCTTAATTATCTATGTCCAAATTTTCTAGTCAAAGTACGGTGTTCATTTGTATCATGAAGTACAATCTCATTCGCGTTTCTGTCCGTCTAAAGCAGTGTTTCCCAACGTGGGGCCCACGCCCCACAGGGGGGCAATTCGATTGTTAAGGGGGGCAATTCGAAAATGGAAGAAATCGGCTGGATATAACAAAACGGGGAGACTTGAGACTGAAGTTAACTAAATTGGAACCTGACATAAGATCTCTTTGCAGCAAGCATCAAGCGCAAGAATCTCACTAAATTTAAATAATAAATAATTACTAATAATTAAAATAATATAGAAAAATCTTTCATTAAAATTATTCTGTACTTGAATTTCAGTTCTCCATATATGTTTTGAAAATTTACTTACTGTGTTTGCTCAATAATTTCCTAGTGATTTCTTCCTAAAACCTATCAATCAAGTTTCTTTAGTGAACATTTAAATTTTTGAATATTAAAAATAATGTATATGTTGGGGGAGGGGGCGGGGGGGGGGGGAGGCACGGGGCCCGGGGAGGATAAGAATTTTAGAAAGGCTTAGGTGGGGCATAGCACAAAAAAGGTTGGGAAACACTGGTCTAAAGTATTCTCTTTGAATTTTCAACAGAAACCAGATTCCCACGGCCTGTAGATGTTTTTCAGCATGTCTGATTATTGTCCATGTTTCACATGCATACAACAGTTTGGGTTGTATATAACACTCCAACACTGTTTTCTTTCACACATGTGCTATTGCTTTTTAGTTTTATATCTCATTGTTTTTTTTTGTTGGACATATGATGAGAAGATCGAGGGGAAGAGAGGCAGAGGCAGACCATGCGAAATTATCCTGGATGGATGGAGACGGTGACATGGAGGAATATCATCAGCAGAATTGATCCAGAAAACCAAAGACTGAGATCTGTGGAGAGTCGTGAACGCCTACGCCAGCCGAAATGGCACTTGATGATGATCTCGTTATTGTTATTGCATTTGTATAGCTTGTTTATTGGTCATTAAGTTGTCCAGCTTACGAAAGGCTACTTCTGTAGTAATTTTAAGGTGGCACCGTTCTAAGACAGGTGTACCGATTCTCCTGATTAATAATATTTCCATCTACTTAGATTCCACATTGTGGTAATGTTATCATCTTGGCGATGACCATGATCTGTTTTCTTACAATGTCATTCTAACACTAGTTGGTCAATGTGTGTAACAACAAAATAAATCCACTAAATGTTACAGCTCCTGGTCAATCCGTCATACTTATTCCACTCATATTTGATTGAATGAGTCTCCTATTACTGTATGAAGGATTCTCCCACTCTATATGCTTGTCGTGTAAATAACACATGTGTTATCAGCATGGGAGTAATTATTATCATCATTATTATGTATCCTGCCAGCTGGCGTAGGTGTTCATGTCTCTGCACTGATCTCCGTCCTCGGTGTTCTGGATTAAATAAGCCGATGATATTCCTCCATGCCACTGTCCAGTCCATCCAGCATAATTTCTCTTAGTCTGCCTCTCCCTCTTTTCCCACCGATCTTTTCAGTTGCCAAGATGTGTTTCAATGCCTCTCTTGTCATCACATGATCAAAGAACGCTGTATGTTTATTTTTTTTAGTAACGGTAAAAAACAGTAATTGTGTCTAAATGATTCAACAGCTTCAGTATTACAGTAATCACGAAAACTACTCACTGTTTGATATGTGTACAAATGGCAGTTGTCTGGACAATCATAAATAAATAAAGGTCCACTCCTTGTAATTTATTGGGTTTATAATGTTACCCCCATAATTTGTATAGAACAATCGACACTGGGTGTTTAATGGGCAATAACAGCGGCACAAAATAAAATGTCGCTAACTGTGAATGACGCAGACAGAAAGCTAGTACTTGTTTGCAGTGCTGGAGTACATCCGATCACGAACGTGACAACACTCAGAAATTACACGAGATGGCAAAGCGGAATTCCATGCAACAGAATGTGAAACCCTGAGATCTGCTCGACCTGCCGAAATCAACTGTTTCAATGTTATGTATTCAAGAATTATCGTTCTTGTGTGGTTGAATAAAGTGATTCACTCCCTTGTTCAGGGGTTTTGCAAAAATACCAATGCAATGTCTAATGTGACAGTTTTTTTTTCGTTTCTTTTAGTTTTCCATAGTTGTATTTAGTTTCTGGTGTTATGTGTGAGTTTGTCTAAGTTCTCGATAATTGTGTCGAGTTTCTGTTATTTTAGATGAGTTTGTCTAAGTTCTCCATAATTGTGTTAAGTTTTTGTTGTTAATTATGAGTTCTCTTTATTCTCTATGAGCGCTTGTAGTTCATTTTGCTATTATGAGTTTCTCTTAGTTATACATAAGTATGTTTTATTTCTGATATGTCTTAGTTTCTATGAGTTATCCATAACTGTGCTTAATCTTTATTGTTACTAATGCGTTTCTCATGCACAGTAAAAAAAACTGTGCAGTATAACATTTCGATACAGTTGTATCGTCTACAAAGTTAGCAACATGTTGGGATTCGGAGTGCCGTTACTCTGAGAGTACAGACAATCTCGCCTATGAAAAAGATAAAGGCCCAGAACAATATCTAGCAAACTAAATAGTCGAATAGCACAAATAATATTTTATTTAGCATAAACGGATATTTTAACAGCTCAGAAAAGTAAATTTCTCACTTTCATTCACAATGCTTGCGAAGCTAAATACCAGACTGTGTCTGTCTGTGTGTCTGTCTGTCTTCATTTACTCGTAATTACAACAAATACTGAATCCTTGCACAGTTTCAATCATTTCCAGAAAGATAGTGCTCCACAACACAACGTCAAACTGTCTAATACCTTATCGTTAGAGGCTCCCGCTGTCTCTGCTTCCTGAAATCTACAAGTAAAATAAAGGACCCCTTAAACTGTATCATTCTGTCAACTTGATTAGTTTGACCGTTGTTAAGGCCAGTCACTGACCATTGTGTGTACCAATATGAAAACTTGATAAGGTCTACCGCTTACCATCATGTGTACCAATCTAGCAACTTGATAAGGTGTACTGCTTACCACCATGTGTAACAATCTAGCAACTTCATAAGGTCTACCGCTTACCGTCGTGTGTACCAATCTAGCAACTTGATAAGGTATACAGCTTACCACCATGTGTAACAATCTAGTAACGTGATCAAGTCTATCGCTTACCATCGTGTGTACCAATCTAGCAACTTGATAAGGTCTACCGCTTACCACCATGTGCACCAATTTTAGCAACTTAAGAAGGTCTATCGCTGACCATCGTGTGCACCAATCTAAAAAAACTTGTTAAGCTAGACTGCGGACCAGCGGTTGTTCCACACAATGAACTCGTGCATTATTGCTGACGTGATTGGAAAAGTAAAATCCACAAAACCTCCACATGGGAAGTGTGGTGACTTGAGACGTAACTGTAAACTTTGAGTTGTAACAACATACAGTTAGCGGATGTAATTTGACATATTTGCATTGAGAATAGATTCTTGAACCTTTCATTATTATGTACTAGGAGAATGTGCAAGTCTGAAAGGTTTCTCTCAGCTTTTCCAGCTACCGATAATTGACACATCTTCAGTATTATTGTTGTTACTGACGGATCAGGAGGTCCGATGGCTGAATCGATAAGAGCACTTGTTCTTAAACATCTGGTGTGTTGATGCCGAAGTAGCGTTTTCAACCCTTACACCGGTCAGTTGTAATAACATGTTAACTTCCCTTCCTTGACTAGGAGACGTAACTTTCAAGTACCTCAGAAGTTGGAGTGGGTTCGCCTGATGGCGAAAGACACTGATAAAATGGAGTGTTAATCCACACACGAAAATCAGTTCACTGCACTAGAAGTAGCAAGCATATGGACTATGCTTGAGTTCAAAGCGAGTGAGCGAAAAAAAAAAGACTCACGTCTTACATTAACGTGCACACCTCATAAACTTTCTGCAATAGAATATCTCTAGTCGTTTAGTAACAGTCATGGTAGATTGTGATCCTGTTCCAACAGTCAGAGTATATTTCGAATTCATGGCAGTTACAAAAGTGTAGACAGCTATCACTTAAGGCACCATTCCTAAGCAGTAAACGAGCTATCTGTGCTATAAATGTATCCAGAATTGATGACACATGTAAGTTTCACAATCTGTTGGGGTATCATCCTTGCACTCCGGAGAAGTCTATTGGTGCTCAGATCCTCCCCCCCCCATACCCATTTGTATCAGCGTCCGGCGGTTAATAGTGCCAGTTCTGAGTTGGTTGGCGAGAGCTCTCATTCTCTCGATATGCCTCTCGTGTCTGGCTATGCAAATGCTTACTCCCGGGCCTCCCATTCCGGACAAAGATATGGATACACTTGCGTTAAAGTCCTCCGCTCTCCAAGGGAATTAATAACAACGTCAGTTTTACAAATACTTTTTATCTCAACAATCATATTGGCCATCATACACGAACGTGTCCAGAGTTTTAGACCTATCCAACCGTCTAAAGGATAAGGGATACTGCTGTCAGTCAACGCTTAATGGGGTGTTCTGTTATGGTTTGCACATTGTCTCCGCCAGAAAGCACTCACGTCCAACAATAATCTCTTAATCCCAAGTGAGAAATCCCTACTGAAGTGGCAGTATATCACAAAATTCATAACTGAATGAAGTTCATATAGGTAACCAATACCCCACACAATACCGTCTGTTACGTTATATGATAAAAATATCAATCCTTTTGCTAACATTTCGGGGAAAGTGAAAGCAAAAAATGTTCCAAAGAGGCAAACGAAAAATTTGAAGCTTTTCATGGCGGCTGCTCGATTGTTCCGTATTTTGATAACATTCTCGGGGCTTTTCAGTTTGTAGTCTACGGGCATTGGCAGCTTTTTTATGATTGAAAGCCAAATGTGCTATTTTAAAGTAACAATATGCATATTATAACGTATTCAGTTAGATTTAGTGAAGTATTGATAATAAAATACACCAATGGTGGATGTGTAGTAATACAGCGTTTATGATACTTGTCATCTCTATAGAAAATGGCGGGTACACTGCAATAGACCAACCCAAACAACCAGGCAATAAGCAGCACCACTATGAGACGTCGTTTTGTTATATTTAAAATGTAGTAAAACGGATGAGCGATAGTTATATAACGGTCAATGGCAATAATCGCCATGTGTGTACATGACAATGTTACGGAACCAGTATCCTATGCCAAAGAGGACAGCATCGGCAATGTTTACATAACGAATATTATACTTGAGTGCGATACTGTAGACTACATCTTGCGACATGTCGGATATTGCCATAAAAACATCAAGCACAGCCACGGACAGAATGACGACGTTTGTGTTGGTGTGCAGCGCTTTTGTTCTCAGTATCGTTACAATTATCAACACGTTCAGGTTTAACACAATGGGGCCAAGAATTATTCCAAGATAGAACATTTGGAAGTTCCCCGAGAGCTTGATGTAGCATTTTGAATTAATTGAGGTGTTCATTGCACGTAGTTTTATCAAACTGTTTTGCAAAATTGTTACTGTCACTTTATACCTTATACTGATGTATACTCATAGATTTAACTTTATCCAACTTGCAGTTTATTGTCGCAGTAATTCTTCGCTTGTATATTTATACTATTCCAACACTACCGACACTATTTGGGGATTTCTCCGACCGAACTATTTTATTGTTTCAAGGCAGTGACGAACATATTACGAAATATCTTCAGCGGTACTATTACACTAATCTAGCACATTGTCAGGCAAACACTACTGCAGTGGGTCTCAGCCCGTAGAGTTCTACTCTCTCAAATTACTGCCGAAACTGTTGTGTTATTTGTTCAGCTGTAAAATATTGCACATAAATTATTGAGGCATTTCTCCGATTATAATAATATACTACACAACACACTGCCTAAACTGCTGCGACATTTCTCCAGCTGTAATATTATACTGCACCAACATACTGCCGAATCTACTGCGGTATTTCTCCGGCTGTAATATTATACTGCACCAACATACTGCCGAATGTACTGCGGTATTTCTGTGGCTGTAATATTATACTGCACCAACATACTGCCGACACTACTGCGGTATATCTCCGGCTGTAATATTATACTGCACCAACATACTGCCGACACTACTGCGGTATTTCTCCGGCTGTAATATTATACTACTTCAGCACCTTGTCAGGCCAACACTACTGCGGCAGTTCTAAATTCAGGAAATTATTGGAACAGTTCATTCAACTCCAACGTGCACTGAGGCGGTAACTTTTCCACTTTCAGACGTTATAACAGTAATAGTTCACTTCAATATGTTGTCTTTACTGTAACTTTGTTTGTTTCTGTACTGTTATAGTCTGATATCAGCGACTTGTTGACATCAGAAAATCTTTATATCTGTAATACAAGATAAACGACGTGTAATTACTTCTTGAAATATATTAAACATATCTACAGTAACATGTAACAAGTAATGGACCCTTTTGCATGCTTAAGGTGGACATACATTACAAGACCCATATTTTTATAGTTCAGTCAGGTACTCGAGGGTGATTGTGATGAAGATTTCGTAGGTCAACTGTCAAACTCCGCCTGGACGCAGGTTCGATCCTACAGTCACCAGGCTGGCAGACAACGCCAAGCCGCCATGCTACTACAGCCTTCGGAGAGTAGAATAGGACAAGCAAAACTGCATTTGATAAAATGAAGCCTGTTACCAGTGAGGCGGACACGGGTCATAGGGAAGGCTAATCCACACTCAACAATCAGTCCAGTCTACTAGAAGTATTAGCATGTTTGTGGACTACGCTTGAGTTCAAAATAACCGAATGCCCCCCCCCCTTCCCAAAAAAAAAAAAAAAACAAACAAACAAAACAAACAAACAAACAAAACACAACATCTTATGTAGTACATCCCCGTATGTGTAGGTTAGAAACATAATTCTGGCATGATATACAAAACAAGTTTTAACATCTGGCTGCGAATCTTGGACAATTAGTTAATACAATTTGAAAATAAAACCCTTGGAGGCCTCAGATATTTCCTTTTAGAGAAGAATGCTGAGCGTTTCCTTCCACGACCAGAATGAGTAATATACGTGTTTTGAAAGAGACTAAGACCAGAAAGACGCAATGGGAATGTTTGGGCCACGTGGTGAAAATATAAAAAATGGAACACATGGCGAGAAGTGGAAAATGTTTTGGAAAGATATATAGAGGAAGGCACAGAGAGAGAGAGAGAGAGAGAGAGAGAGAGAGAGAGAGAGAGAGAGAGAGAGAGAGAGAGAGAGAGAGAGAGAGAGAGAAGATATCTGTCAGCCTTGTGTCATGGCAGGGAGGGTGTTAGCGCCAAGATTGATACATGCTGTTGAAGATCGTAAGATGCGGTAAAGCATGATCGCCCGCGCCAGTTGACAAGACAATGAGGATGATGTTTTGGGCACTGAAATGGCAAGAAGGATGTAGAAACTACAGGCCATTCTGGGACATATGGCGAACAGGAAGAATAGACACAGGCTTTCGTTGATAAATGTGGCTTACATTTGTTATAAACAAATAACAAAATATATGTGTACTGTTAAAAGACAATACCTAGACGAATGAAGCTTGTTTTACGTTATTACTCTAGACTAGTGACTATAAACGCGGTTCTTATGTCTTAATTTATCAGTGCAATTTGATGGGCAGTTGAAATTGGGAAAGATTCACTGGTGACACAATATGTTTACTATATTGACCCCCCTCCCCCACCCACAATAAAATATTGTATTGTAATTTATGTTTACGTCATTGAGACTTTTATTTTGGTTTAATAAAATATAATAATACATTCCAAGTGTAGATATCCCACCGTTCCATGGGGAATAATATTCCTAGCAATAGTTCATACCTACCAAAACTACATTTATAGTTATAGCGAACTTTCAACATCTCATTGACACGTTTAAATGTCCATTCAATCAAATACAACAGACAGACTTAGATCTAGGCGTTGTTGTCAACTATCTCTTCAGAAACTGGTAGTTTCTCTCTGATCGCATTTGTCTCACAATGGTCATACAGTGGTGTTAATTAATCGTAATGGCTTTAACTACATTATATTAGCCACAGAGTGTCTTCTCTTTGTTGGTTCTTGAGTAAGTCTTGTGTGTTATAACGAGCTCGAGTTGTCCTGGATTTTATGTGTACTACAATCCTCCATTTCAGGGAGTAAGGGAGTCATCCCTCCTTGTGGGAGGTAATGTGCACTGTACTTCGACATGCAGGATACTTCCTCTTGGCCATTCTCTTGTTGCACCCTGTTCTATTGATCTAGTCCTACTGCCACTCTGCTCATTTACCCACTTTCCTCATACACTTAATTCTTCTACACTCCTGAATGTGAACAGCACAAATGACGAAAACACCGAATGTTTCAAGAATAACATGATTCCGGCATAGTTAACTGAATATATAATGTCACTAATTCATTTACTGGTTCGAATCCTCGTTAAGATGTGGAGTTTGTTCCTGTCGGGGGCAAATAGAAAACTCTAACCTGCACAGTTCGTGGCGCCTGCACTAGCCATGCGGCCTTAATTCCTCTGGCTCAAGACAAACCTGCATACACCGCGAGGTACTATATTGGCAATAAATGACAGTTTTTTTACAACTAATTTATTTACATCATCAGTTACTCGCGTACAGTGAATAAATCACTTACACGCTTCACTAACAAGTTAATCAATGATGTAATGAAATAAACACGACCAAAATGGGCAGTGGCTCAACCCATGTGAGCAAGCCATTGGATAAACGGGAATGAACATTGATCGGTCTCTTCATGACAGACCTGCCCACGAATGTCCCACAGCCGATGTTTGAGTTCGGCTTGATTGACTTTATCTCACATGGTTCCACGGTCCCGCATGCTTTGTTCCATCCGTGTTTCAACCCACTCAAGTTGTTGATGTCGTTTTCCTCAACCTATGACCCAGACGGGTCATGACATTAGCACAGTCTTACATAAGGATAAATTCACATCTCGGTCCTCAAGTATATGTTACATCCCTGCTATCTCCTGCTCTACTTCGTCAATAAATATCGAAGGTACTCCATTTGCGACTTGTGTCATAATCTGTGCTTCTTTTTGCTAATTCTCAGACCAAATCCATTACAGACATTGGAGAATGTCGATAGCAGCCATTGTAATTCTTACTCAGAGTGGGCCGTAATTACAGCATCATCTGCAGAACTGAATTCTTTGACCAATACCCTCATAACTTTGGTTGTGACCTTCAATCTCTCTGCATTGAAAGAGTTAGCTATTAGGCAATTCCAGTCTGGTTTGTGCAAATAATTCGCTATAAATTTGAAATTATTGTGAGGATAACAGATGTTCGAAATTCGAACACTACCAGTAACTATGTGTTTTAATTGTTTCAGCTTAAAGTATTATTCATTAAATAACTTCACATGATATATATCTCTGCAGTATGCACCTGACGAGATGCAGCGAAATATGCCAGGCAATAAATCCTGCAACATATTGTATGTGGATTCTATGTTTACATTCACAAATTGAATGTATTGTTTTATATATCAATATTGTAATAAAACTATGCATAGAAACTAATCATAGCACAACAAGATAATCCCACTTTTGTGGTAAGAATAACAGAAATAACAGCTACATTGGTAATATGAGAAAATAAGCTCAAATCAAAGTGGCAGACATCAGACAAATGAACTGAAAGTCAATAGATATAGAGTGTCGTTCCTTTGCTGAATAGTTACTAGGGAATAGACTCCAAAGAAAATTCCAGACAGCATAAGAAGTAAAGCACTTAACGATATCTAATATTTAGCTACATTTAATATATACAAGCCGGCTTCGTGGCTCAGAGGTTATGACTTTTCTCCGTAATCTCGTATACTCTCGTGGGTTAACGTGATGACGGTAAGAATCAGCGGTGGTTCGATTCGCATCGGTAACTTACGGGGTCTGTGAGCCGGCCGCTCAGAAAGCAATGGCAAACTACTGAGCGTAATCTTGCCAAGAAATCAACATACAGCTGAAAGATGCTGGTGTTGACAGCTACGTCCTGTAAAGGATATGCAAAAAAAAAATATATATATATATATACAAATACAATAGCTTTATCCGAGTCACCGGAACAGGATCTAAAGGAGGATTCTAAGTCAATCCATATATATACAAGTATTATTAACGCCTTTCCGTGTTGGATTGCCCATCAGACACATAACGTAAGTCTAGTTAGTTTAAACACATGCTCCGCAATATTTGCCAGAATGATAAGCGGTTGCCACTCCGTCTGGTGAACGTACGTTTCACACCTTTTCGGCCACATCTTCAATCTTGATCACCGTCCTGCCAAGACCAGCCAATGTTTAACACTGTTTCCAATTAAATTATATTGCAATCGTGCCAGACCAGTGTTCGCTAGCCATTCCGCCTATTGCCCTTTATCACATCAGTACATTTCTCTAGCAAGGAGTGTTGCTTGAACTGATAACCATGGTTTTCACTGTCTTAGGTAATTTTGCAAAGTAAGATTGCATTTTGAGAATATTTGAACCATCTTGTCACAGAAGAAAATAACTCCGGACATTTCCATAGATGCTCCTTCCTCATCTTCAAAAGCCAGCGTAAAGTCCCAATATTAGTAACAGTTACAGTATGATTATATGTCCGTTTGGTCTTTCCTAGGAAAGCTGAGTGTCAGCCAGACCCTCTGGTAACTCTCTGCCACACTATTCTCTATAGCTTTAATGTTTGAATTCAAGCATGCCACTCTACATGAGTCAGAAGACTATACTAAAGTCCGAAGGTATAACTACAAAATCTTCTGGAAAAACAGAATCCAAGAAATTCATATACAACCCCGTTCCTCAATGCAAAGAGTGGAAACTAATTGCCATAGAAAATATATTCATCGAGATACATTTGGTCCGGCTGGAGGTAAGATACTGGGCCTTGCAATTATGAAAAAGACTACACAATTATGACATCTATTCAAATGTCTTAAAGAAGATAACGAACACGAAGAGATTAATTGTGACCGAAGACAATAGAAGCTCCTACACAGATTTACGGGCAGCAAAAGCTCAGGCAAACTTCTACGCTGAAGAAAGCACAATAAAGACGACACCAGTTGGAAGTTATAAATGTTAAGTCGTTGCTGTAGTTTGCACTGACAATGAAAACAAGAAAGGTAGAGACATTTCGAGAATTATTCTATTCTCTACTTTAGGCTCTGATACGCCACTCGAAATAAATAGTCCATTTAAATCAGATTTCACCCCTATCGCCTAATTTGAATTTGAATTTCAACGCTTCCAATTACGTCATCCTAAAGATTATCTGTTCCCCATTTTGTATTATCCATAACACACAACTGTGAGAAAGAGACTGCGTTATTTGCTCTTGTGATGAGGAGAGAAACACTGGACAACACCTAACGACTGGAAAGATCAGTGGTAGAAGAGGCAGCGGTAAATCATGATAAATGATGATGGTTGGGCAGAGAAGATAACAATGTATATCCAATTCAAGACTCTTTTCAGAACATCAAGTATGCAAGCTTCACGCATACTGTTCTATAGGAAATGGAGTCAGTAAGGTTGATTTTATACCAAGCATTTCAGGATCAAATCCCCCAATGCATTGTGTTATTTGGGGTGTATATGATCAGACCACCCATAATACACATGATGAGAATCGGCACAACGAAGCAAGATTATTATCATGTGGCAGAAATGAGTTAATTGGTTTGCACCACATAAAATAATAATAGATATAAAAGAGTAGAATTTAGGCACCAAAAGTAGCAACAAAACGCACCACGACAGAAATACGTCATAGATTTGCGTCGTTGGACAAAAGAGAAACGACGCGACGGCACTTTAGCACGGAGCACAGACACGAGCGCCACTACTCTTCAACACTCCCAAGTTAGGACCTTTAATACGAGACACAGACACGAACATTACCAGTCTTCAACGTGACACTAGTTGAGAACGTTAAAGCAGCGCACGGACAAGAACGTTTCCCGTGCCCGATTCAGAACAAATAAGGAATGTTTTTTTTTTTAGCATATCCTTTACAGGACTTAGCTGTCAACACCAGCATCTTTCAGCTGTATGTTGATCTCTTGGCAAGATTACGCTCAGTAGTTTGCCATTGCTTTCTGAGCGGTCGGCTCACATACCCCGTAAGTTACCGATGCGATTCGAACCACTGTTGATTTGAACCGTCATCACGTTACCGACGAGAGTATACGAGATTACGGAGAAAAGTCATAACCTCTAAGCCACGAAGCCGGCACAAGTAAGGATTATACATTAGAATTTAGAGACCAACCGCCAGGGGAATCCACCTGAAGACAACGCCACGCACGATAGACACTCGCATTCACACTGGACGGTTGCGAGTTGGATGTGTAGAAGAACTGTAGAGCGACTGCTCATCGGGAGTATGAGCACCGGTAAAACAGTGTAGATGTTTCCTCTTGTTAGCTTCTGACGCTCGGCGGCCGAGTGGATGTCAGATTAACGTGTCTGTTTGACTGAGGAACGGCTGGCCGTTCGACATACGTTATAATAGTAACTATGATGCAGCACCGCGAATAAAGTTATAGTGATCTGTCCACTAATTCCAATTCCAATTCCAATTTTCAAAACAAAAATTCCAAATTCGGCCTCGTTCAACCTGCGTCTTTCAGCTGTGAATATTTTTGAGGTCCGTGGTTTTTGTGGGTTCATTCACCCTAATTCTTGTCTTGCGCGCTCTTACGAGTTAGACCTGATCCTTACTGGTTCTGTTTGTTTGTGTCTGTGACGTCAGCTAGGGGATCGGTCGGCGGCTGTCCTTTGTGCTCTCTCCTTTTGTGGTATCTTTTGTTAGTGAAAGCTCCTGGCTCATCTGGCTTGACTGGTTGCAGTCCTTAAAAGGACTTTTTATTGGGGTGTTTGCCACCTTTTTGTGTATTTTCTGTAGGAGCTTATCGATGTTTTCGTTTTCCTCCTTGCGCCTTTTTTCTTCTTCGAGTTTGAGCTTCTGTTGCCATTCGATTTTTTTCCGTCATGCGGTCAGAAATGGGACGGTCTCTCCGTCATCTATATAGTATTGCCATGGGTGTTCGTCATCCTCGTATGAAGCTGGTTCTTCAGCGATACGGAAGGGCATTGATTTTCCCTCGTATTTCTTGCGCTTCTTTGCTTTTTCTTCCATGCGCCTTCTGTATACCTTGCACCTGAGTTCGTATCTCCTCTTTATCTCCGCTAGTTCTTCATCGGTAAATAATGGTGGTATCGGGGCGTCCTCTCTGCCGTCGTCAGGGTGTTCATCTCGGTTTTCTTCGGGGAATTCCTTGCGCCTGAGTTCCTCGTTCTTGAGTTCCACTTTTCTGTCTATTTCTGCGATATCCGCCCAGGTATATGGACGGGGTGTCCTCTATGCCGTCATCAGGATGCTCTTCACGGTTTTCTTCGGATGTCTGGCGGGATATTGCTTCCCTTTGAATGTCTCGGGTCGTCGCGGTTTGGCTACTAGCTTTCGCTTGCGGTTCAGGCTCGGTCCTCTTGGTTTTCATCTTGCGATTTCTCTGTGATTTCTTGTATGGCCTCTGATGTTTTGTTTCGGAAAAGTTCCATTTCAGCTTTCTGTAGTTCTCGTTCTGATTTAATGGTTTGTAGGATTTCTTCGTTCTCCTTCTTTATCAGTGCCATATGTTCCACTTCTTGCTTGATGTTTTGCTGGATCTCCTTCATTTCCGCCAGTAGTTTTTCGTTGTCGCTGGTCGGAGTCTGAATCAGCAGTGCCTTGACTTAGTTTCTTCAACTCGTCTATCTGTTTTTGCAGTTGGTCTCTTTCAGCTTGTGATATACCCGTGGCTGTCTCGCACCTCCGCATTGCTTATTGAATGGTGTCTTCGTGGTAATGGCGAGTTTTAATACGTCGCTGTGTCTTTGGAGGTACGGACAGCCCAAGTATCTTGCTCCATGCTTGCCCAGGCAGTTGGCGCACTTTCTCTTGTTGTTGGGTGCTCGGAAGTCCGTGTCCAGCTTGGCCAGCAGACACTCCTTGAAGGCGTGGTGATCGGCGCAATATCGGCAGTTGTCCGTCTTACTGCGGACACGTAGCTCTACTGTGGCCGGCCTTATGACATCTGGAGCATTGACTGACTCTTGGGATGAATCTCTCTGGCTGCTGCATTCTCTTGTTGATTGCAACTGTGGTCGGCATCTCGCTGCCCTCTGTCGTTACCACCAGCCAAGGTTTTAGGTATCTTGGAGTAGGTGAGGAGCCGCTCCGCCTTCAAGAATCGGATGTGAGGGTTCGCTTCTCGTAGCTTTTTCATGATTTCTTCGTCTGTCAGCTCCACTTGAATCCGCTTGACAACCCATCGGACTGTTTTTTGCAGTCGATGTTCCCGGCTCTGGTGTCTTTCTCCTCCTTCTTCTCTGCTGTCTTTGGTCTTGTCTGTGGTGGGCTGTCAATCTTCTCTCTCGTGGTTGCTTCATTATTAGCTGTAGTTTCAGGTTCTTTGATGCAGCTAGCAGGCATGCTCTCCACGTTCGTCTTTTTGACGGCTCCCACGCTGCACATCTTGGATACCGCGTGTCTTTTGGTGTTCTTGCAACGTGACATTTCCTCCCGTTTCAGGATTGCTTGACTTGTTCAGGTGACTTGTCTTGTTAGCGCTCGCTGTTGCGAATGACGATGATGACGATCTGTCCACTGTTAGCCAGGGTCTTATAATATGTGGAGTGGAGTCGTCTTGCAGAGAGTTGTTGTCCATGGGCGTGAGGGGACCCCAATGGTTAAGTTGAGGTGACTTTCTGCCATGATTATCAGTCATCCGCCTAGATAAGGACGAAACATACAGTATTGTTTTTGAAGCATTCACATCGGTGACGACGGTTACGGAACATCAGGGACGTAGATACGTCCTCCTACTACTTGCCTCGCCAACACCGCGATTTTGATCCCGCCATATGCCCTGCAGCCGCCGCCCCGTGACAATTATTATACTGTGTGGTACTGATGCGTAACACCCAAGTTTCCTCTTGCTGCATATGAGTGCATAGGACTGTTGGCAGACATGATCACCAACGCCAAATATATATATTTGCATGTGTTATTTGTTTCTGAGAAGGATCCATGCATATCTGTATGTTCTTGTTACCAGTTTTGTATTATTTTATCCTGCTGTGGTCAATACAGATATTATCATTTGCTATAGAAAACTGGATGAACGTCGGTATCAGAAAGAAGGCTGTAGGACTTGATCACAAACGGCACACTTTAAGAAGAAAATAGAAACATGAACAAACATACCCGTTTAACAGGCTACATGATATATTAATAGGGAAAAAAACAAGAATGTGTAACTCTTGCAAAAAAGTGAGAGATGCTACACAGGAACACAGTGTAAATACCATAAAACGAACTCCACAACGGCAAATATAAATCACAGCGAGAAAGTCTTTTTTTTTAAAATGAAATAACAAAATACAAATAAGTATACTACATCACAACAAATCGAGGTTTAGATTATACTTATCTTCATCAGAAAGGTTTAATAACATTAAAACACAAACATGAAAATTATAGGTAGGCACGTTGCTAGACAATTACACATCCTTCAGTCGCTAGGAAGGCGGCGCAGAAGTTCAGTTATGAAAGGTGCCAAATAAGAAAATGTGGAGCCAATGGTGTGCAAACAAGTTAGATATTGATATATAGAGGGAAGTCAGCAGAGTTATACAGCGGCATCTACAACAGTATTGAGTGTCGTATCAATTTATATAAATATGCATGCTATATTTCACTGTCGTACTGAAACATTGGGAGCAACAGGTAGCACAGAGGCTAACACGCTTGCCTGCCAGCCTGGCGGTGATGTGTTCCAATCTCCCTTAAGTCTGAGATTAAAAAAAACAAGTTGATCGGACTCTTCGATCAACCATGTCTAAAACTGGTGCCAGGAACTATTAGTTTCAACTTCACGGCAACGGGTCTCCCCCATTATGCTCCGTTCCTGTGCCAGTGAATATCACACAACATGCTCCTCAATGCCCAATGTGAAAAGTGGAACTGACAGGAGTCTCGGCAAGCCAACAGCCCGCACAGGTACACTGTGCATAATGCCGCCGCCAGAATGTCAACACAAATGTCTTCCACGAAAAATACAGTTCATCGTCAATGGAATCGGCAGTCACCAGAAAGACTTCATTGACCTGGGTTTTATCCCATATGGCTCGGTCTCTTTCTGCTGAAAGCGCCGCACAAAGCACGAATTCCGTAGCTCCAGCAATTACTCCCAGAAGTCTCCTGAAATATGCACTCTTGAACAGAAAAGGCAAACCAGTCAATTCAACAACAACCGGCAGCCATCGTTCCGAATATGAGTTCACACAACACACAAGCGCGGACAGATGTAAATGCATTTCACACGAAATTCACAGCTCACAGTGTCGCGCCAAGCACTCACTCTGTAGCAGGGCGACGGAAACCATGCACTACCAGTTCAACATGAGGAAAATGCGAATGCATACCGTAGCCACAAGCATAAATACTCCAGAGGCATGTACGGTTCAAATGCTTATTCGCCATGTTGGGAATCGGAAGTCCAGGAACTATTATGGGAAGTAAATGCTATCGGTGTGATATTAGCCTACATCACATATAGAGACCTGATTAGTTAAAATAAAATAAGGAGCTAGCACTATATTCATAATACAACTGAAAGCATGCATAAGGGTCCTGTACTTTGTTTAACTTAATACTAACATGTGTCAACACGACCAGAGCTGTAGATCCTTACCAAGTGTGGAAAGATAGGGGTTCCATGTCAGACCAATCTTACTGGGGTATGTCATTGCCGGCCGTACATTGTATCCTGCAAAAATTAATCATATCCTGCAATAATTTCTTTAATCCATTTGAGAAACCCTTGCACATGTGAACATATATGATAAAATTCATGAATGAATGAAATTCATATAAGCTACCAATTGTAATCAGTATTTTATCTGGTATGTTATATGATAACAGTGCCATTCCAATTGATAATATTTGGGGAAAAGTGCAAATAAAAAATGTTCCAAACAGATAAATGAAAAATTTGACGCTTCTCATGGCGGCTGTTCGATTGTTCCGTAATTTGATAACATTCTCGGTGTTTTCAGTTTGTTGTCTACGGGCATTGGCAGCTTTTTTATGCCTGAAAGCCACATGTGCTATTTTAAAGTAGCAAATACATATTATAATGTAGTCAATGAGATTTAGTGAAACGTTGATAATAAAATACTCCAAAGGATGATAAGATGAAATGCAATGTGTATGATACGTGTCATCGCTATAGAAAATGGCGGGGACACTGCAATAGACCAGCCCAAATAACCAGGCAATAAGCAGGCCCATTATGAGACGTTGTTTTGTTATATTTAAAATGTAGTGAAACGGATGAGCGATATTTATATACCGATCAATAGAAATAATCGCCATGTGTATAAGTGAGAATGTTATGGCACCGTAACCTGTTCCAAGAAGGACGGCATCGATACTGTTTGTGGCATGAATATTATATCTTAATTTAGTGCTGTAGACGACACCTTGCGAGATGTCCGATAATGCCATGAAACTATCAAGTACAGCAACTGACAGGATGACGATGTTTGTGTTGGTGTGTAGCGATTTAGTTCTCAGTATCGTTACTATGATCAACACGTTCAGGTTTAACACAATAAAGCCTATAAATAATCCAATATAAGGAACTTGGAAGTCACCTAGCAGAGTGAGGTAACATTTAGAAACAATCGTGTAGTTCATTGCGATTTGTTCTTTGTTCTTTTAACACATAGCTAAAGATACTATTTCTTCGCTTCTATTATACTATTGGAAGAAATCTGTCCACGCGTGGGTGGTTTTGTTAGAGTAACTTTTGGAACATCAAAAACAACAACGAAATCTCCGATTTTACTATTATAATGTTCAATCCAGGATTAGTGCATATTGCCGTAGCTCTGTTCCCTGTGAAATAAAATCGTTAAACTAGCTCTGTATAAGTTAATACATACTGGATGTTTCCATTTCATTGGGAGAATGGGTATGTCAGCTGCCACAACAGCACTAAGATGGCTTTCTGATACTTCAGCCATTGAAAAGGTTATTGTCTGTGATTCTCAGTTCATACTTCAGAGAGCTCAGAATATCATCCGACTATGGACGAATGGAGGCCACACTGTAAAGGCCTAATATGTGCAGGAACGTGTGTGGACATAAGGTCTTGGCCAAACAGAGGTGCGAGAACACAGGAGAGCTGGTATTATGACTTTGTAGCCTCCCCTTGTAGGAACACCGAAGATGGACACTGTACGAAATTCAACTGTAGGAAATAAATGCACACATTAATGCCACACAACTCTGAATAACTCTAATAGGCAACGAGTGTGTCGTATCGATAGATGAACAGGTGTTGAACATGTTTGGAATACATGTGGAATACATTTGGAAAATGTGCGGAAGAGGTTGAATGGACCTGAGTCGAGGATAGCTCCAACGTTTAGCTAACCAACGGGGATCATCAGGGGATCGTCCTTGAGACTTCTGGTAGGCTAGACTGAACATCTACAAGCGCATTCCTTGTGAGGTGACGTCAATACTTCATTATACTCCTTGTCACAGTACATACGGCGGTCGTAATCCTGTACACCTTCAGTTAATGACAAGGTAATAATCTGTCACGATCACGATATAGTTGGAAGTCACATGCTAGTATACTACAACATATCGCTAATCCTGTGTTGTGTATATTGTGCACTGTCTATATGGGGGGGGGGGGGGACTTCTAATCCTTTCTGTCTTGATATAGACAGTCTTCCAATAATTCTGTATATAAATCAGCGCTTATTTCTGCAACAGAATATCAGCTACTGTTAACAGATTGTATAAATGTTATATTTATAAATTATGTCATAAAAATTAACACACAATCTAATTAATTCACAGGTGAAAATATATTCAGTATCAGATGTAGAAACGGTGAACCGTGGCTCACAAGGTATTAGGTTAGAGCTGGGAATTTTACCAAGAACATGTATCTTGGATCATGTTTGTCTTCTAGTACCATCTATGTCATGTGTTCTAGTTCCGGCTATGTCATGTGTTCTAGTTCCGTCTATGTCATGTGTTCTAGTTCCGTCTATATCATGTGTTCTAGTTCCGTCTATATCATGTGTTCTAGTTCCGTCTATATCATGTGTTCTAGTACCATCTATGTCATGTGTTCTAGTTCCGTCTATGTCATGTGTTCTAGTTCCGTCTATATCATGTGTTCTAGTTCCGTCTATATCATGTGTTCTAGTTCCGTCTATATCATGTGTTCTAGTTCCGTCTATATCATGTGTTCTAGTTCCGGCTATATCATGTGTTCTAGTTCCGGCTATATCATGTGTTCTAGTTCCGTCTATATCATGTGTTCTAGTTCCGTCTATATCATGTGTTCTAGTTCCGTCTATATCATGTGTTCTAGTACCATCTATGTCATGTGTTCTAGTTCCGTCTATGTCATGTGTTCTAGTTCCGTCTATATCATGTGTTCTAGTTCCGTCTATATCATGTGTTCTAGTTCCGCCTATATCATGTGTTCTAGTTCCGTCTTTATCATGTGTTCTAGTTCCGTCTATATCATGTGTTCTAGTTCCGGCTATATCATGTGTTCTAGTTCCGGCTATATCATGTGTTCTAGTTCCGTCTATATCATGTGTTCTAGTTCCGTCTATA
>JACEFZ010024017.1:0-12500 GCA_014155875.1 Cepaea nemoralis | reverse complement strand
TAAAATGTAACATTTGTTTCATCAGTAATTTTTTCCTTCTTTCAATCTTGAAACCAAAAGTTACTAAGATTCCTTGGAGAGATATAGATCTCGGATTAGATAATCGGTTCACGCTAGTCGAAGCGTTGACAGCTGGAAAATCATCTTCTAAATCACTGTCACTATCACTTGTGGTTCAACGTGCCACTGCCGTTTAATTTTCTAGCAGTGAATGTGGATTCTGACTGAAAGTTGGAATTGGTGTGTCATTTCCGCGTGGAACAGGTCAACTAGCAGAATCTCAATCTGGATCTTTCCGTTTTTTGTGTGATTTGTCCCGTTAATTGCCTTAATATTGACAAACACAGAAATAACAGTCATCATAGTGGTTCTTGGGCTCTCCCCAAACCATTAGAATTTCAAACGTTGTAAGGGGAGAGCGTTGTTTAGAAAATACTTTATTAATATTAATTATATACACAAATGCCCGATCTCAAAAATTAGAACTGCTACAGAAAAATAAATGTGATATTTGGTTTTAGCAGCCTCATTTATGCAAAAGCAAGTGTAGAATGTTTGGCACCCCCCCCCCCCCTTCCTTTCCCCCCCCCCCCAAAAAAAAATGTCTTTTTGTATATGGCTGTATTATCCTTGTATTTTCATCAGACAACAAATTTCCACGACCAGTAGATGTTTTTTCAACATGTCTATTTGTTGTCCATGTTACACATGCATACCACAGTATTATCTATGTTGCATATCCCTTGCAGGACGTTGCAGTTAACACCAGCATTTTCCAGCTGCTGTTGATGTACTAGGCAAGTTTGTACGTTCATTACGTTCATTTACGTTCAGTAGTTTGCCATTGCTTTCTGAATGATCGGCTCCCATACCAGCACGTTATAACACAACGCGACACGGTCTGCCGCACAAATCCGTCGCGGCTGAGATTCGAACGCCTGGTACCCGGCTCACGAACCGCGTTCGCAAGCCTTTGGCCACGGAGCCGGCATACCACAGTATAGGTTGTATATAATACTCCAAAACTGTTTTCTCTCACACATGTCTTATTGCTATTTTATTTTTAAATCTTTTCATTGCTGTATTTTTTGTATAGCTTGTTTATTGGTCTGTTAGTTGTCCAGCTTACAAAAGACTACTTTTCCCGTAATTTTAAGGTGGCACCGTTCTAAGATAGTTCTACCGATCCTCCCGATTAAGAATATTCCCATATACTTGGTTGGTACATTGTGCTAATTTTGTCTTCTTTGCGATAATCATTATCTCTGTTTTCTTATAATTTAAGCTTATGGGAATGTCCCGAATGCTGTGATGTCGGTTCCTAAATCAATCAATCAATCAATCAATCAATCAATCAATCAATCAATCTTATAATTTAATTCTAAAACTAGCTGGTCACTGCGTACAACAACATCATCCACTAAATCGTCACAGTTCCTGTTCAGTCTATCGTACCTAATCCCCCGGGAAGGTTAACCCGGTCAACAAATGCCCGCAGAAGTCGGATGTGTCGGCCTAACGGCGCAAGAACGCAGCTCTGCTGTAAACAGGCACAACGCAATCACATCTGGAAAAAAAACTCCGGATGAACGAAGAAGAAGAAGAAGTACCTAATCCAGGGTCACATTTGATAAAATTAGTCTCTTATTACAATGTCAAGGATCCTCCTACTCGGCGGTGCTTGTCGTGTAAATAACACATGGATGATCAATATGGAAGTCATTATCATCACCAGTATTATCTGCCCTACCTACTGGCGTAGGCATTCATGTCTCTGCACTGATCTCCGTCCTCGGACTTCTGGATTAAATATGCCGATGATATTCCTCCATGCCACCGTCTCAGTCCATTATCAAGTTCTCTGCCAGCAGGCGTAGGCGTTCATGGCTCTCCACAGATCTCAGTCTTTAGTTTTCTGGATCTACTCTACTGTTGATACTCCTCCATGCCACCGTCTCAATCCATCCAGCATAATTTCTCTTGGTCTGCCTCTGCCTCTCTTACCCTCGATCTTTCCAGTTGTCACGATGTTCTCCAATGCCTCTCTTCTCATCAAATGACTGAAGAAACATGTGTGTCTCTTTCTTATTGTTGTATATAATATTCTAGTTTCATTAGCCTGTTTCAGGCAGTCGTTGTTAGTTACTCTGGCAGTCCAAGGAATTCGCAACATTCGTCTCAGGAACCACATCACTGTTGCTTCTAATTTCTTCTTAATTTGTTCATTTAAATTCCAAGATTCACTGCCATACAGCAAAACTGGTTCTACATAGTATTTCAGCACTCTCTTTCTTACATTCAGGTATAGTGACTTATTGCATAAGATACTCTTCATTTTCTGAAATGCGAATTTTGCTTGCCCTATTCTACTCTTAATCTCCGTTGTACATCTTCTATCTGATGTTATAACTGCCCCTAGGTATCTAAAATTATCCACTTGGTTAAGAATTTTTCCTTCTATTTCTATGTCACATTTTGGTGTCACCATTTTCTTTGATATCACCATTGTTACTGTTTTCTTGATATTCAAGGAGAGTCCTTTCCTTGCACTCTCTGTTACTACAATATCCAACAATTGTTGTAGGTCTGTTGATTTATCGGCCACCAATACTGTGTCATCTGCATTAGCGTATATTATTGATATTATAACCTCCAACTAGTATTCCTGGCATCTCTTTGATCTCTCTCATTATTACTTCGCTATATCTCCCTACTACGTCTAATTTCTCTAATCTAATCTCCCTATAGATTAGAGAAATTAGACGTAGACAGTCAACATTTTTTGGACATGTTATGAGAAGAAATGGATTGGAGAACTTGGTGACAACTGGCAAGATCGAAGGGAACAGACTAAGAGGAAGACAGAGAGGAAAATACCTGGATGGCTTGGCCACATGGCATGGACGAGACAGGAACACTGAGCTGATCCACGACACTGGTGATCGAGTGAAATGGCGAGTCATGACCGCCCTAGCTTTCTGGCATGGCACATGATTGATTGATTGATATAGGGAGAAGAGATTTGGTGACAAGACACACCCCTGTCGTACTATTAGCTTTATCTGTTCGTAACTACCCTCTTTATTTCCCATTTTAATTGCTGCTACTTGGTTGCAGTAAATATTCTTTATTATTCTTAAATCTTTCCTATCAATGCTGATATCTTCCAACATTTTAACCAGTTCATCATGTTTTACTTTATCAAATTCCTTAGTATAATCTATGAAGCACAAATATATGTCTCTCTGTTTCTCTATTGACCTTTCTATTAGTATCCGTAATGTATAAATTGCATTGTTTGTGCCCTTTCCCTCCACAAATCCATACTATTCTTCACTTATTTCCATTTCTACCTCTTTTCCCACTAATCTTGCCAGTTGCCAAGATGTGTTTCAATGCCTCTCTTCTCATCACATAATCAAAGAACACTGCTTGTTTATTTTTATAATAACGGTAAAAAACAGTAATTGTGTCTAAATGAATTCAACAAATTCAGAATGACAGCAATCATTAAAACTACTCACTGTTTTATATGTGTACAAATGGCAGTTGTCTGGACAATCATAAATAAGTCACGGTCCACTCCTTGTAATTTATTAGGTATATAAATTCTATCCATAAAATGTGTATAGAATAATCGGCATTGGATGTTTAATGGGCAATAACAGTGGCACATAATAAAATATCGCTCACTGTCAATGACGCAGACAGAAAGCCAGTGCTTGTATGCAGTGCTGGAGTACATCAGATCACGAACGTGACAACACTTAGAAATTACACGCGCTAACAAAGCGGAATTCCATGCAACAGAATGCGAAACCCTGAGATCTTATCGACCTGCCGAAATCAACTGTTTCAACGTTATGGATTCAAGAATTATCGTTCTTGTGTGGTTGAATAAAGTGATTCGCTCCCTTGTTCTGGGTTTATGCAGAAATGCCAATTGCAATGTCTGTTGGAATGTTTTGTTCGTTCTTTTAGTTTTCAATAATTGTGCTCAGTTTCTGGTGTTATGTATGAGTTTGACTAAGTTCTCGATAATTGTATCCAGTTTCTGATAATATTGATGAGGTTGTTTAAGTACTCCATTATTGTGCTAAGTTTTTGTTGTTATTTATGAGTTCTCTTTATTCTCTATGAGTGCGAATAGTTCATTTTGTTTATTATGGGTTTCTCTTAGTTTCTCTTTAGCTTCTGTTGTTATGTTTGAGTTTCTCTTAGTTCTCCATAATTGTGTTTATTGTTTATTGTTACTCACGAGTTTCTCATGCACAATAAAACTTTCTCTTAGTTTCTCTTTAGTTTCTGTTGTTATGTTTGAGTTTCTCTTAGTTCTCCATAATTGTGTTTAGTCTTTATTGTTACTCACGAGTTTCTCATGCACAATAAAACTTTACAATAACACATTTCAATACAGTTGTATCGTCTACAAAGTTTTCGACATATTGCAATTCAGAATTCCGTTACTCTGATAGTACATACAACATCGCCGGTTGAAAAGATAAAGGGCCAGAATAATATCGAGCAAATAAAATAGTCGAACAGCACAAATAATCTTTTATTTAGCACACACACGCACGTTTATTATATATTATATATATAATTTAACAGCTCAGACAAGTGAATTTCTCGCTTTCATTCACATATTCTTGCGAAGCTAAAGAACTAGCTGTCTATAACTGCCTGTCTGCATATCTATTTCTGTCTGTCTTTCTGTATGTCACTCTCTCTCTCTCTCTCTCTCTCTCTCTCTCTCTCTCTCTCTCTCTCTCTCTCTCTCTCTCTTCGCTCTGTGCCTCTCTTCTCTTTTTCTTTCTCACTTCTCTCTCTTACTCTTTGTCTCTCTCTCTCTCTCTCTCTCTCTCTCTCTCTCTCTCTCTCTCTCTCTCTCTCTCTCTCTCTCTCTCTCTTGTCTATCTTTTCTCGTTCATTATGTCTGCGTTTCTGTCTGTCTGTCTCTCCCTCCCTGGCTAGCTTTCGGTCGCTCCTCTCTCTATTAGAAATTATTGATGGCACTCGAGATGATAAACGAGGTAAGTATAAACATGGCGTTATAATAAAACTGTAAGGATAAGAAAACGCTGATGTGATATTTGGATTTAACATGAAACGTAGTACCTACCGCGATCAAAATCTCTCGATCAAGATCTGTTATTGACCACTGTAATCTGGACAAAAGACTGCCTGGAATGTGATGGTAGCAGGAACAATCTTCTTCACTCGACATCACGCAGAATCAGATTTTGTGTAAAGATACTCAAACAACATTCAGTCATAATAATATGTCAGTACATTGTTATGAAGCATGAGAAATGAGGCTTTGTGTGAAAATAAATAACTTTTATTCATATCAAGATCTCAGTACATAGATTTGGAGCATGAGGAATGAGATTTTGTATTTAAAAAAAAAAACACACACACATAAAATCATATAAACATCTCATAACATAGTTTTGGACAGTGAGATATGAGCCGTGTAGATTGGGTCGACAACAGCAGTAGCAACAACAGCATAGGTGAATGAGTACATTGCTTGCACTTGGCAACAAGGAGTCGCATAATTTGAATTGAGTTTTCAGAGAAATTGTTACCATGAGTTTCATTATGTCTTTTATTATGTTGATGTTGTTAACTTATCATGTGTTACTTTAAACCGATTTAACAGTGTCATATGCCATGGCAGTGTTAAGAATGAAAGTCTAGTTTGTACATTAGACCGCGAAAAGTGACTCGCTTGTGAGCACTTTTCACACGGCTTAAAAAGCGCCTGGATTCGCTCTGCAGTAAGCAAAGTGTCTTCTTTAACGACATTCTGCGTTGGACCGTGGTCGAGAGCGGACCAAGTCATATATGTGCAGTTGACAGTGGCCAGAGATTGCTCAGCCATAATAGTGTTAGAATAGTTGTGTCGAGTTTATACGTATTGTATGGTGATGTTGTAAAATGCGTTTGCATAGATGAACAGTATTGTATTTCATAGGACAATACAGAGTTAAAAACAGCGCCTATGTTGTCGTATCAAATACGTGTCGAGTTGCATTCTAACAGTCAGTGGTTGAGATGGTACAGAAGCAAAGAGCAACATTTAACCAACTGTAATAGTAATCTGTCGACAGCTGTAAGTCACGTCATTCGATGATATGAACTCGTCAAGATGAAGATAACGAGTCTGAAGAAGCAAGCGAGCTTGAGAATATGAAAGAAGAATTCGAAAGATAAAACCACAGGCGTCGATCAGAAAGCCCACGTAAAAGTAAACTGTCCCTCCTGCATGCACCTATGGCAGAATGTCGACAGCATTAAGATGACAATATGTATTGAGCGCCATACATATTTAGCACCGTGGCACATACTGAGAGCCGTGGCACATACTGAGCGTCGTGGCACACACTGAGCGCAGTGGCACATGGTGGCTCGTCCAGGAAACCAATCCTGAGGTACAGAAGTGGATTATGGTTAATTAGCAGAATAGTGCTGAATTATATGAACGCTGGCCGGTCTCTCTGGCTGAGGGGTTACACCACTTTCTCCGTAATCCCGTTTATCCACGCAGGGGCGAGAATTGGAAGCGGTTCGACCCGCGCTCGTGACTTGCTGGATAATGAGCCGGCCGCTCAGAAAGCAATAGCAAACTACTGAGCGTAATCTTGCCAAGAAATCAACATACAGCTGAAAGATGCTGATGTTGACAGCGATGTCCTGTAAAGGATATGCAAAAACATTTTTAATATGAACGCTGTGAACGCTGCATATGGTTGCCTTATTGCATGCTGTATCATTACACATAAGTTTTCCAATGATCGCTTGCACTATCGAAGTCTTATCCATCTGAAAATTCAACAATATAGGTGATCTATCTAACAGAAGGAAGCCAGTCTGCCTTCTCAATGTCAAGGACTCCTGGATGTCCAGGGAAAATTTCAATTAACATTACCCCAGGTTATTTGCACTAGCGAAAGCAACTCTTGCATACCACATCCATACATATGTTTTAAAGGGCGGAGGGGTTGTGGGAGTCGCCTTGACACGATGGTTAATGAGTTAGTCTTTCAAGACAGTGAGCAGGGTTCAATTCCCAAGCAGATATATACATATAGCAACAATGTGCACTGTGTAAAAACCACGCGAATAGATAAAGAAAGCCCTTTCGGAATCAATTAATTAGTAACTAATAATTTACTGATACTTAATAAAGTTCTAATATTTTCGGCATCAACTATTCTAATGATTTTCATATATGTATATAAGATGCGATTTTATAAAAGTAAAAATTGGAACACATTAGACATTAAGAAAGAGTGAGAGATTCTTTGGGCATGTCATTAAAATAGCAAAGCCGAACAATGTCATCAGAGCGTGTCGTGAAATGCCGCCTTAACATCCCAGAATATTTTTCTCGGTCTCCAAATTTGAGAGGCCAAATTGAGAAAGAATGAATTAATCACGCTACTCCAAGGCTATCTAGTCGTGAGGTAAGATTATTCACAAAAAGCCTCTAGCCATGATGTAAGCTTGCAGATCGGCAGACTCAGTAGAGTGTGAAAACAGACCTTGTAAAACCGGTCAGCTGTGAAGTGTCAAGACTGGCCACACAAAGTAAATGTTGGCTATTGAAATTGAAGCAGGAATACTAGAGGTGCAAGGTGTGAAATCACTGATACGACTCAGGGGGCTAATAATGGTCAGACCCACAGGTGTGAAGGCTAGTGTGCATGCAGAAAGAATTTTTATGACTTGCCAGGTTGCAGTGTTAATTGCAATTAACGTCAGGGGGAGATAAGAAGAATTTATGAATGGAATTCCGGGGAGATAAGTGTCTACTGTTAGGCTAGGTATAAAAACCCCTGCTAGACTTTTTCCCTTTAGATTAAGTCTGACTTCAGAACAGGTAGGCAGCCAGCTCAATGTTTGTAGTCATATGCATGATTATTATGTTGGCTTCTAGGAAGGATTTCTTAGTAACTAGTCCCTTAGTAAGTCTCTTAGTTTCTTAGATGGATGGACCGATTTTCAGTCTATATCTGATCTAGGTTATTTCAAGAACTATCTTTGGCGTAGGTTACTTGAGTGTTCTTTCTAAGTTCTGTGTTCAATATCATTGTGCTTCATGTATTACTCTTCTGAGAAGTAGAAACTTGTGAAAAGCATATCATTGTCTGGGTATACTTTTAGGTGTCTTGGTAGATGCTTGTCATTTCTTGGTACACTATCATAGTTGCCTGTTGGTGTGTGCATTTGTTGTACAGAATATAGTCAACTGACTATTTATTTAATTCTTACAACAGCAGTAACTAAGTGGTGATTAAACCGGGCAGCTCAGCAAATATGGCTGGTCTGTGTGGTCACTTCAATTAGACTTGTTGTATATCTCATTTTGTAGCTATACAATATTAGTACTCATTAATAATGCCTGATGCTATTATGTTGAGTATCATTAGATGTCCATCTTGAAGTAATATAATGTTTATGGATATGTGGATATATGTATGTGTAATTTCATATGGAATATACGATGCTAGGAATCTGCTTCGTACATATTCTTTTTGTGTATATACCATCTCATTTCGTATACATACAAACTAACTAGTGCATTATGCTATGATGTTAAAGTATCATAATATGTCTAGTTTAATCAATATGTTTATGTGTATTGGAGGTTTGATATATTGATTTGTCAGATGCAAACCTACCAATATGAAGTGTTATGCTATTGTCTGCGCATTGGCACATTGGCCAATGATTTTGTTGGAAGCAGAGGTGTAATGGTACAGACATTACCCACAATTTGTATAGGGTATATGGTGCTAAACTGTCTCAGTGTATTGTGGGCGTGCGTTCACGGTAATGCATGGAACCTGGCACAGCTACTGGTCACGGCTTGTAAGCCCGGATGACCCGGCATTATTATAATTACCATTACCGATCCCTGTGAGCTGCTAAACCAACTTTGGACGGAGCGGCTGTACAACACAGAATTTCTGTATTAGCGACATGGACATGGGGCGGCAGAAATGTAATCATTACAGGCGTGTGTGAGACAATTGAAAAGCCCGTCCCAGACTAAAGACAGTAGGGAGATAGGAGGATGGTGAACACAGTAGAGCTGGAAGATAAACTTGGCCAGACTGGTCATTGTATATGTTTGTGTTATGATATGTTTTAATTAGGATTGCGCTGATGTAGAACTGATATAACACATTCTCGACTTTCTTTCAAGCTCTCACAAGAGAGCACCTATGTTGTAGATCTCAAGGACGAGTGAAGACTAGGAGTGTCAGGACTGACAGGATCGTCAGAATACCGGCAAGCCTGTTTCTTTTTTGGTTTCCACTGGAGAGTTGCTGATCTCTCACTGATCCAGACAGGATTCAGAGTTACGTATTGTATATTAATCATTTCACCTTCATGATTACTGTAGTACAGAACTCATACGCATCCATCATCGTCTGGAAAAAACCTTACATGTGTAATATGAGTAGTAAATAAATGTTGTAGTCTTGTAACTCATAGTTCTCTCGTTATATTTTAATTCCAATTGTGCATACGTGTTGTTGTGTACATTGGTGGGGTTCACTTAGACACCAAGGAAGGGAGCAGTCAGGGAGAAAAACCCTGTACTGAGATAGTCGTCTATACTAATATATTTAGAATTAAACATCTATCTTAGCTAACCTTCTTTTTCCATTCCTTGGCGAATATTCAGCACAGTTCATTTCATTTTGTAACGAGCCACTTGGAGCTGTTCGTTGGATATTCATGGGCTTAATCTGTAGTTCAGCCATATAGATTTGTCCCATAGTCAGTTTCTGACTATTTGGGGTTGCTCGCCAGTGAATAATACTTTTCATCTAGCCGGTGGGGCACCCCGACTTATGACAGATTGGGCTTCTCGTCTGGAATTTGAATTCGGACTTCTCGCTTTCAATAGACTCCGGTACTAGACCCTAGACATACGATTTTAAAAGTTAACTCTTGTAATCTTCAGTCATCAAAATAGACAATCATCAGATGTAGCTAATTTTAGTTGAGGAAGTTACAGAGTATAGATATAACTTTTCAAAAGTGTATAACGGATAAGAACTTATGAGAACTACTTCACTCTATCATTTATGGATAAGTATTTTAATTCTTATCATTTAGTGTATCATTCATCATTTAATGATAAACTGATCACTTTAATCATATTTACATTGAGGTGTTGATGATTTAACCTGCTTGACTGATTTGCCATTTTTATGCTTACTTATGCCATTTTCATTATGACATGTATGCAGTGCATTTTAATATTTATTTTAGGTAAATATTAGTATTGATTACTGTGTAGTATATCTCTCACACTTACTTCCACTGCGGTCGCCAGAAACCTACTTGAATATTACTTTCAGTTTGTCTTTCACTGCTGAGGCTAAACTCTACACATTGGTTTAGGTTCTGCTGTCATTGGTTCACTCTTGTCTTTCTAGCTTAGCTCTTGAATTTGATAGATACATAAGAGCTTACCATGAATATAGCATTAGCAAATATGGACTCACCTTCCCAGGATCTAGATTATCTGAAGGCGCGCACAGATTACTAAGAGTACACGAGAAGGTTAGGCATAATAGAGGGCTTAACAGGAGAACAATTAGAAATATACATCAGAGACGAGATGAAAGAGTGGGACATGGCGGAGGAACAGATGACTAAAACAATTAATGAGTTATTTGAAGCAAAAGAGAGTAGCAAAACTGAAGAAGCAGAGATTAATAAAAAGCATATGGAAGTAGTCAATGTAGAGAAGCTAACATTTCTAGCGGAACATAAGGTAGGAGATATGGATGTTCATCCAACCAGGAAGGAAGGGACATCTTTGCCAACCACCGCGGAATCAGAGTTAGTGGACCGGGAACTACAGGTTCTCATTCGACCCAGTTCTAAATGGAAAAGAGGGAAGAAAAAACGTGCCAGGGGCATTTCAAGCAGTCACAAACGTGATAACTGTTTGCACCACGGAAATTGTGGTTTAACTGGTCCGCCAGTACAAGACTCCCAGGAATCTCATTTTACTTCAACGAGAGGTGAAACTCAAGAGGAAGATGACCTGAGGACATCTTTTAAGGAGGTCGGAGATCGAAAGGTAACCGACTATATTATTCCCTTCAGCTCAGGAGAGGATGAAGTGGGATTAAATTTGACTGACAGAGGGATGAAGGATGACCCGGAACCCCTTGTGATCTTTGAGGCTGCAGCTCAGGACAAGACACTAGATCTCAGTTCAAATGATTACCTAATGTGATGGATTGCTTAGACAGCCCACCACAGGATTTACCTCAACTGGACTTAGCCCATGAAGCACGACCAGAGAGGAACATCCAGACCAGGAGACATTTCCAGTTGTTTTCTCACGATACCAGTTGGGAGATCAGGAAACAAGGGAATTGCATGAGCCAAATATGGATTTTATTTGTGCAACAACATTGTCTGTAGTTGCTAAAAAAAAAATTCTTTGCAAAAATTGGAGGAAGAAAAGCCATCATCCATTAGCTAATTTATCGGGGAATTCCAGCAACGGCCCTAAGACAAATAAAGATGTTTGGAATAACCCTCTTAGACTCAATTACCCTTCATCAGGGGATTGATAGGAGTAGATCAGCTATTTTTGGGTATTTTTTCAAAAATAACTCCACTTTACGCCCTGGGGTAACTAGTTTTTTTCTCAAGGCAGGGGCAATTGGGGACACTAAATTTTCCCAATTTTTGCACGTTTGTACAAAAACTCTAATGCAGAAAAAGCTCAGGGCCCCTTAATGAATATCAGTGGGGAAAAAACCTGACCCCGAGGAGGGACGATTTTTTCGACCCATTTGAAGGAGGAAAGCGCCAGTTTAATTTATATCATGGGACCTTATGTGTAACTTATTTTCCTTCAAAAGGAAGATATTGATGGAAACAGTTATGGATCTATAATGGGTGGAGGAAAATCAGGGGACAGCTTTTCTGTGGGCCCGCTTATGCAAGACCTCACTAAGGGGACTTTTCCCCGGGTGAAAAAAGTAAATCACTGGTGATGGTGAAAAAAATTGCGCCCCAAAGGGGTTTTTGAAAAATCCCGTTGATTGTGATCTTTCCAGAGGGGGTAACATTTCAACTGACAATTAAAAGTTTTAACAACTATTGCTGGAATCCCGGGCCGAAAACCCGGTACAAGACCTATCCAGAGATCCTTGGGGTATGAAATGGAAGTCTTTATGCGAGCAGGAAAAAACCCATCCCCAATGAATATTGGAAAACCCTTTTGGGGAGATACAGAAAAGGAGATGCTTAGGCATTATTCTGGGATGATGCGTGCGTTGACAAAAAATTTCTGGCAGAAACTTTTTTTAAGGGGAAGCTCGTCGTGAAATGCGCCTTAACTCCCAGTTTTTTTTCGTCTCCCAAAATTTTAGAGCCAAATTTAGAAAAAGAAAAAAGAAAAATTAACAAAACCGCCCCACCTTTCCAAGGCCCCCTTTTGGGGGCGT
>JACEFZ010024016.1:522500-655751 GCA_014155875.1 Cepaea nemoralis | reverse complement strand
AACTCTTTTCAGGAATATTGGGCTGTGTCAGACAGAGTTCTACTAGTTAAATTAATTGGGAGACTTATTAATATAAACGTCATTCAAGTATATGCCCTAACAGGAATGCAGTGAAGGTAGTATAGAGGAATTTTATAATGACATCTGGTCTGCTTTAAAGAAATGTAAACATTAAGAAATTAAGGTTTCGAAATGTGTTAACAATTGCAAAAATATATCCCAGTGCTGATTGATATAGTGATCACAGATTACTTACAGGTACATTGAGGGTAAAGTTGAAGAAAGTCAAGTATATAACATGAAACACTAAATATTATCTGTGCACATTACAAATGAGATGGAAATACTAAACAAATTAAATGTAAAAGTACAAAACAGATTTGATAAGTTGTCTGATCTAGAGATATTATTCCAGGATGTGGATGATCAATTGGAAATGTTGAAGAATTTAATCAGTTTGGCTGCAGAAACAACTATTTCAATATTAAAGAAGGTTGGCCGTAAGAAATTGATGACTGAAGAAATTTTCCAACTAATGGAAACAAGAAGACTCAACAAAAATAATCCTACCAAATATTAAGTAATTCAAAGACTAGTCAGAATATTATGTAAGGAGGCAAGAGATACATGGCTTGAGAAAATGCATAGGAATTTGAAAACAAAACAGTCAAAATGCACACAAGAATTCAGGAATTACTAATAAAAGAACAAGTACATCAGCAGGCTGTCTAAAAAGAACAGATGACAAAACCATAATAGAGAAAGATCAAATTCTACATGTATGGTCAGATTATGTGAAAAACCTTTATGATGATAACAGAGATAAAAAAAGTATGATATTCAAATTAATAATGAAGGACCACCACTTTTGAAGATGGAGGTTTGGAATGTTCATAAACATATAAAGAATGGCAACACCCCCGGTTCAGATAACATCACAACATAAATGATCAATGCCTTAGGAGAATATGGAATAGATCAAGTCACCAGATTGCTCAATACAATATATGATACTGGAGATATACCTCCTGAATTATGTAATTATGTATTTATTGCAATCCCAAAGAAATCAGGAGCCTTGGAATGTGATCAACATCGAACAATTAGTGTAATGAGTCACATCACGACGATTTTGCTACGAATCATCATACAAAGAGTGAGGAAGAAAATACAACCTGAAATAGGAGAAGAACAATGTGAGTTTGTAGAAGGAAAGGGTACAGTAAATGATGTATATGTGCTGCGATCAGTCATTGAACTTCCTACACAAATATACATCTTTGCTTTATTTACTGCACAACGGAGTTCGATAAAGTAAGACATGTCAACATGGTAGAGATGCTTGCAGATCTATAAATTGATGGGAAAGACATTAGACTTATAAAAAACATATATTGGAAACAACAAGCTGCCATGAGGATTGATAATGAAGTGGGACAATATCAGTCTATTAAGAGAGGTAGGAGACAGGGATGTGTAATGTCTCCAGATATTTTTCCATATACAGTGAAAATATTTTCAGAAATATAGAAGATATAAACGGAATCATCATCGGAGGGCGAAACATCGAACGAACGAACGAACGAACGAACGAACAAACTTTATTTTCAAAGGGTTAAGAATTGGGCACGCAGGCCCGTCTAACATTCTGCCCTTCTATCACTCTCTTTCATACATTATTTCATTCACACATCATTCAAGGCTAACAAAGAACAGTAACAATATAAAAGATATGCATTATAAAGGCATGGGCAAAATGCAAACATCAAAACTACACGACACAGTAATATTAGATAATGGTCTGACACTTGTTATTAGCCATGTGGAATATACTGGCCTACAAAAAGGTGATTGGCTGTTATACTAGGGTTTTGTTATTATTATTATTATCTCAATTATTAAGGGGGAAGGTAATCCGTATTGAGATAGTGTTCGAATAATTTGCGATTATATGAATAGGGATTGGTGATGTCTTTGATTTCTTGTGGAAGATTGTTCCACAGCTGAGATGCAGAGTACGTTAAGCTTGTTTTGTATAAGTCAATCCTAGGCTTCGGAATGTGTAGTATATTTAAACGTTTACTGTGTCTAGCATTATATTTAAACAAAGGCCAAAGGTAATTTGGGGCATTCCGATGCAGGATTTTGTGAATTAGTTTAGCTTTATTGAAAAGCAGGCGTTTGCGGAATGGTGGTATCTGAAGGCGTTTATACAGGCTAGGATTGTCAGATAAATGTTTGCTATAAATTAGACTCATGGCCCGTTTCTGTAGTGAGTAAAGTCGCTTGGTGTTTGAATTAGAACAACCGTCCCAGATTGTAGAGCAGTAGTCAAAGTGTGTCTGTATATGAGAAGTATAGAATAGTTTCCTTGTGTCCTCATCAAGGAAGTTTTTAATCTTGGCGAGTTGATATACTTTTTTCGCTGTTTGTTTAATGAGCGCTTGAACATGGGAATTAAAGGTTAGATTTCTATCAATGATTAGGCTTAATGTTTTGTGCTCAATTACACTTTCTACTGGCATGTTATCGATGTGAAGTTGAAGTGATGTGTGTGGGCTTAGAGTTTGAAGTCTTTGTCTGGTTGTTAATAACATTGCTTTTGTTTTAGTGATGTTAATTTGCATACGGTTAGAATAGCTCCACTTAACTACATTATTTAATTCTTGTTGTAAAGACGACTCCAGTAAAATACAGTTTTCAGCGTTTGTGTACACCGAACAGTCATCTGCAAATAGATCGCAGGACGACGAAAGATGCAAAGATAGATCGTTAATATATATGGCAAATAATAGAGGGCCAAGAATAGAGCCTTGCGGTACTCCAATATTGAAGGTAGTTGTTTGAGACAGAGATTTATTGTGTGATACTACTTGCTTTCTGTTTGATAGAAAAGATGATATTAGAGTGACTACATTAAGGCCAATTTTCATTGTCTCGAGTTTTTTAATTAAAATAACATGGTCTATCATATCAAATGCTTTCTTGAAATCAATAAACACATTTCCACATAGACTGTTGTTGTTTATATTCTGGTGCCAATTTTCTATCATGGTTGTTAGGGCCGTATGGCAAGAATATTTTGGTCGAAATCCTGATTGGCTGTCAACAATAAGCTTGTTGCGAACTAGATACTGTAATGTTACTTTATGGATGTGTTTTTCTAGTGGATTAGATAGTGATGATAGTAAGGAAATGGGTCTGTAATTGTTCGGGAGACCATTGTCCAATGAACCAGATTTAAGAAGAGGGTACACTTTAGCGATTTTGAGAGCTGATGGAAAGTGGCCTTTGGTTAGACACTGATTATATATATAGGTTAGTGATGTACAAATCACCGGCGCAGCACAACGGAGAATCCGGTTGCTGATTCCATCTAACCCAGATGAGGTTGTGTTTTTTAGGTTACTGAGGTAAGTGAATACTTCAGTGATTGTCATTAGCGGTATGTCGGAAAGAATATCGCGGGAGCATCTATTCTCGCAAAACGATGACAATAAAGATAAGTTGCAAGGAGAATTAGGTATTGAAGCCTTCAACTGGTCTATGTCAGTTTGAAAAAAATTACTGAATTGGTCGCATGTAATATGATTTGATGGTAAAGAATTTCGGAAGTTATACTTGTTTGTCAAGGTGTTAATTACCTTCCATATATCCTTACTATTTGTTTTATCCATTACTAAGGTCTTAAAGTAACTTTTCTTTTCCTGTCGTATGCTATATTGAACTTTGTTTCTATCAATAACATTAGATCATCAATAACATTAGATATGCAGATGATACAGAATTGATTGGAGACAATGAGCAGGACCTGCAACATTTAGTACATGGAGTTGTTGCACACAGTTAACAACTAGGATTAGAATTAAATTGTAAAAAGACTCAGGTTATGGTCGTCACTAGGAAGAAAGAAGTGCCACAATGTAATATACAAGTAAATGGGAATATTATTCAACAAGTGAATGGGTACAATTATCTCGGAACAGTCATTACATCTGATGGGAGATGCCTTGAAGAGATTATAACAACAATCGCCATGGCAAAAGTAGCATTTAGCAAGATGAAAAACATACTGACCAATAAAACGATGTCAACTGAAACGATAAAAAGAGTGTTGAGGTGCTACATAGAACCTGTACTTTTATATGGATGTGAAGCTTGGACAATTAGCAGTCAAGCTGAAGAATATCTGATAGCTGTGGAAATGTTGTTTCTGTGGAGAATGCCATGGACAGACAGAAAAACCAATGACCAAGTCCTGCAAGAAACAAATGCAAATCGTAAATTGATTAGATACATTAGACGTAGACAGTCAAAATTTTTTGGACATGTTATGAGAAGAAATGAGTTGGAGAACTTGGTGACAACTGGTAAGATTGAAGGGAAGAGACAAAGGGGAAGACCGAGAAGTAAATACCTGGATGTCGTGACCACGTGGCATGGTCGAAACAAGAACACAGAGCTGATCCACGACTCTGGTGATCGAGTGAAATGGCAAAACATGACCACTCACGCTTATTGGCATTGCACATGATGGATGGAGATATACAATTACAACAACATAATAACAGCTAGTGACAATGAGTGTGTATGTGTGTATATTGGGGTGTATGGATGTCAATATTTAGATAAGACAAATGTTGCTTATTTTATTTACGTGGGATTAGGGTTGAAAGTTTCAAGATAATATCCCATGTGCTTATATGAAGATGGAATTATTTGAGGACGCAGCCAGAGGACTTGTTGAGTGATCGTCGCAAGTCAAGTGAATGGCAATTAAGCGATGATTAGAATCTCCCTGGCCCGGTCTTCTGGTGGTTATTACACATCTCCCTCAGTTAGAGAAAGGACTAGGGCATCGGGCAATAGACGGAGTGGCTGCGGAATTGATTATACAGGAAGAAATATCTGGTGGTTAGTTAGTTGCATCACTTACAGGACGTCGCAGTCAGCCCCAACATTCTTCAGCTGTTCGTGATTTCATGGCAAGTTTAGGTTCAGTAGTCTGCGATTGTTTTCTGAACGATCGGCACTCATACCATTGCAATGAAACCAACGCAAATCGTTTTGCTGTGTTTCGAACGGTGATATACGAGGTTGCGATTTGCATTCGTAACCCCTTCCTTACATCTAAAGCTATACGAACTAATAATACAAATCTGGAGGGCAGAAGAATTACCCCATTACTGGAAAGAGTCATTATTGATACCTATCTTTAAGAAAGGAGACAAGCTCTAATGTGAAAATTATAGAGGAATATCACTACTGTCCACAAGCTATAAGATACTATCCGCAGTATTACTAAATAGACTAACACCATATTCAGAATACATATTAGGTGACTACCAGGCGGGTTTATAGACAAAACAGATCAACAATAGATCAGATATTTATCTTTCGACAAATAGCCGAGAAAAATTGGAAATATAAAAGAGATCTCCATAACATTTTTGTAGATTTTAAAAAGGCTTATGATAGTATCCATAGGAATAGTCTATGGAATGATATGCAGGAATTTGGAATACCAAGAAAGTTAATCAACATGACCAGACTATGCATGGAAGATACATATAACATAGTAACATATAAAGGCAGGAAATCAGACCCTTTCCAAATAGCATCTGGCTTGAAACAGGGTGATGCACTGTGAGGTTTTTTGTGGGTTTATAGAGAATTACAGAAGTTCCAATGAGTGAAGTTCTATAAAGTATATCTCTCTATAAAAGATACAGGTTAGTAACAGCAAGTTTTGTCTAGAGGTATTGATATTTATTCTCGCAGAACCTTTGTAGAGAAACCATTTAGAATTTGGCTCATCGAGTACCCCCACTGTGAGAAATTAGACCTAAGTTTAAGTTCACACAGAATTATTTATAGATGATTTCTCTTCTAGGCTATATATATATATATATATATATATATATATATATATATATATATATATATATATATATATATATATATATATATATATATATATAGAGAGAGAGAGAGAGAGAGAGAGAGAGAGAGAGAGAGAGAGAGATCTTGGCAGTTAGCCACAGTAACCAATGAAAGCAGTTCTCTCATCTTCTAGCTGACTGTGCTCTGGTCGCCAACCTCATTCTGATCTCTTTAATTATTTCAAGTGACACAAGACACTTGGACAAATGACCACATTGACAATTGAACCATTGTAGTGAACATAAACAACAACAACTGTACTTTACACTGGATTGAACAAGACATCAACATGAGAAGATCTTGACAACAGTTGGACAAACATTCACAAAGAATGATCACACCAACAGGTTAGACAAGTCATACATCATGGAAGATACTTGACAACAACCACACAGAACTTCCACAATATCTGTAACTAACAACAACAGTAGAGTAACAGTCACCATGAAGATGCATGACAACAGTTGGGCATTTCTTTCTCAACAGTGTACAAGACAATCACAGAGACATGTATCTCAAAACTGTTCCCTTACTACTAATCTTTTATTAATGTTCTGTGGTCAGGTGAAGACTCCGGCTTCATATTGTCAACATTCACATTTCAAAATGTTAGTCTATATGTAATATCATTGACATAATTATGAACCTAAATACATCACCCAATCCCCACAGAACATTAACTTAAAACAAACCCTCCTCCTTCACATCTCTACTCCATAAGTTATCCTACACCACAACACATTTAGGCTTCTATCATTTCTTCTACTGTCAATGAGGGCAACACATGATAAGCCATAGTTTGGGGCAAGCATAGGGACATTCTGCTCCACTGAACTGTATACATCCTTTTATCACCTATGATGGTTGTAGCATAATGGCTCCAGACGTTCGCATCCCCAGTCCATTTACATTTCTCAATATTAAAACAATTAAATAACGTAAGCCGTCTTGATAACTTGGTCTAAGAATAACTTAGAAACTTCGAGATCGGGAGAAAGGGGATGAACGGTGGTGACCCATAGTGATTGGTTGATCCTTGGGCGAGTAACGCTATTATCTAGGCATAATTAATTAGCCCGCCAGTCGAAGCTTTGATTCCATCTCGATAGGATGTGTCAACGATGCAGTGATCATAACGTGCCCAAAATCCATCTTTAAGATGTAGTTTCTGCATCTCAGGTACCACAAATCATTTATATGTTATGTGTAAGCCTGATGATAAGAGAGTGAAACGAATGGCATGGTATTTTTCTTGAGAAAATGTGAGAATGAAGACCGACATTCTTTCTACAGCGAAACTAAAGCTGCCGCTCTAACATGTCATGTCTGCCACAGTGAAATATTCTTACCATGTCTATTAGCTATCTGATTGATGATTTGCATGTGCTTGTGTCTGTAAACTACGCTCAATGCATATTGCAAAACCTCTGCGCGCTCTGAATATTCGTGAGTGGCCTATCATGACCTCATTCTAACCAAACTGTTACACTGCTCTTGCTAGTTACATTGGCAGTCTGGATTGGAATGTGTGGTGCTGCATGTAATATTTCCTTATAATGGCTGAGAATGTTTGAGTGAATGAGACGGTAATTATATAATTTAACCTCTCATATTTGTAAAAGTAACGATGCTTATTATATCCATGTTTGCGGGACTGCATTGCGCTTTAGAAATTACAAAGTTCATGTAATATCTGAGGGCTATGTTACGCTCAAGAAGATTGCCACAGCATTCATATAGATTTGCCTAGGATGCAATTTCTCTTCAACGTTATGTACTGGGTCCTTTGCAACAAATGGTTTGGGTTTCATATGAATTACATTCCGACAAGGAGCAAGAGTGTCTGGTCTGCTGAATATAAATGAGGCTCAGGATAATTGTCAAGGAAAATTCATGTCTTCTTTCATATGTGTATTCCACATTTGAAAGCATTGCTTATGCAATACTGCTTGGTACTCATTGTAGTAAATATTACCATTACTCAGTGGGACAAGAGCACATGATGATGATTTATAATGGTGTGAAGCTGCCCCGGATTTAGCATGTGTGCCTATGATCTCACAGTTTTGGGGATGGCCCTTTTGAGGGAGATATCACCCCGGACCACCAAATAAATTGCACATCATCACCAGTGAAAGGCGGGTGTTCGAATATCACTTCTCTCCCCCCTTCCCATTCCTCTCTGAATTTGAAATGGTATTACATCACCATGATCATGTTTAAACAGATGTAAAACACATGTTGTACCTTTGTTTATTAACAGAATGAGGAGGATGGAGAGGCTTTCAATTAACAGGACAACTCCAGGGAAGTCCTGAGCTCTAACCTTCAATATAGCTTATACTTATATGATGGACTCTCCAAGAAAAACTAACACATAAACCCAGGTTGCACATACTCAGCCTGCATTCACATAACCTGGCAGATACAGATGGCCTGGAAGAAAAGTTTTATAAAAAAACAATAACAGGGATACTCTCCATTTATCAATGTTCCAAGCTCTATCTTCAAGAAACATTCTGGAAGAAATCTTAGGAGTGAGAGATCACCTGAATTTCAGCATGCATCTATTGGCCAAGGGTGAACATCCATTGTGAACTTGGAGTTTACCATCATTCTTCTCAAAAACCATATCTTGAGGAGTATTCCAACTTAATACTGGCTGGAAAGCTTAACAGAAGATTAAAAATTAGAGCAAATTCACAATCTGGATTGTGCATTAACTGTGGTGTAGATCAGTACCATCAGAAACCTGTGGGAGAGACTGGCAGAAGGAAAGAAGGCTGGGACATATTTGTTTCTAAGCTCTTCCTCTACAGGAGGAGTAGAACAAGGTCCTAAGTGTCAACTCCATGAACAGTCTACTCGCCCTTAGGAAGTAAATGCTGTCCATTTTCAGACTTGTTACAGCAGAATTAGCATGAACTGGAAAAACATTGTAGGGAGAATGGCCACCTGAAACATTCCCAACACATTCATAGGTGCTAAAAAGAGGTTCAAGGATCAGTATGGCAGTGTCTCCCTATACTTGCTCCATGACTATGGTTATAAGTTATCATGTTTTCCTCAGTGACAGTTTAGGGAAGGACTTAAGCATAAAATGGTCTGTGTGTAGGATGATTTTCTGAAGTAGAGATGAAGGAGGAGGGTTTGTTTTAAGTTGATGTTTTTCTTTGGGGAATTGGGTGAGGTATTTGGGGTTTTCCATAATCATTGTCAATTTTATTGCATATTACTAAAATGTTTGAAATGTGATTTTTGGCCGATTATGAATGAAGCCTGGGTCTTCACTTGACCTCATAAAACATCAATAAAGATAGTAGGAAGAACTCAGTTTTGAGATAACATGTTTTCTGTGATTGTCTTGTGCACTGTTGTGAAATATATTACTTTGTGATGAATTGTCCAACTGTTGTCAAGCATCTTCATGGTGACTGTTCCCTCTACTGTGGTTGTTAGTTTCAGAGATTGTGGAAGTCCTGTGTATATGTTGTCAGTATCTTCCATGATGTATGACTTGTCTAATCTGTTGGTGTGATCATTCCTTTGTGAATGTGTGTCCAACTGTTGTCAAGATCTTCTCAGGTTGACTTGTTCAACTGGTGTAAAGTACCGTTGGGTTGTTTATGTTCATTACAGTGGTCCAATTGTCAATGTGGTCATTTGTCCAAGTGTCTTGTGTCACTTGAATTAATTAAAGAGATAAATCATGAGGTGGGCGACCAGAGCACAGCAAACAGGATAAGTGAAAGAACTGCTTTCATTTGTTGCTGTGGCTAACTGCCAAGATCTCTATATAACCTGTAGGAGGAATCATCTAATAATAATTCTGTGTTGATCTTAAACTTAGGTCTAATTTCTCACAGTGGGGGGTATTCGATGAGCCAAATTCTGTATGGTTTCTCTACAAAGGTTCTGCGAGACTACATATCAATACCTCTAGACAAGACTTGCTGTTACAAACCTGTATCTTTTGTAAAGATCTATACTTTATGGAAAGTCACTTGTTGGTGCTTCTGTAATTATCTAAAACCCAAATACAAAACCTCACATGTGGGTGCCTGTCCGCGATTGAACCCTGGGAAAAACCCCTCAGGGTATTCACATATTGTGGGCTCCTGTCTGCAATTGAACCCTGGGAAAAACCCCTCAAGGTAATCACATAATGAGTGCTTGATGCCACTGTTTGAACCCTGGGAAAACCCCTTGGGGTACTCACCTATTGGGACCTCGAGTATGGGAAATGAACCCTGGGAATACCTTTCATGGGATTCACATAGTGGGATCTGACAACTCAGGATATAAACTGTGTTCATGCCTTGTCTGGAACTCCGGTGGGGGAAATCTAGGCTGGTATTAGAATCAGGGAGTAACCTCTCGCAAAATTAAGCCTATTGCTTAGAGTTTTATAGTGTGGTTAACGGATCCCGTCACATAAATGTAGACATAAGGTCCAGATGTTTGGCCCACAAGTAAATCTCTGGTATAGGTTGTTTCATCAATGGTGGTAATATTGCATGTATCACTGTTCATAAATGTCACATTGTACAATGTAATGAACGAAGATGTTAATTATCTTATGGGTCAACATGATTGATATACCCATGATAATGTTGTGTTTCAAAATGGGCTGATGTAATGGACTGTCAATATTGTTATGTAACTTTGTGCATGCTGTTGTTCACTATGAGTATCAGATAAAGGTACCTGAGAACCCAGAAGACACAAATTATTTTTAAATAACTTAGACAGCTAATTTCAGGATAAACTTGATTTTTCTTGAGATAAATTAAAACACCTGATCCAGTGAATAATAGAGGGCCTACTCCACCTCAAATCTTATTGGCTGGCATGGGAGAAGAGGGAAATAATGTAATTAAAACATTTCAGTATCACTGCATCACAACATCATATAGTGGGTACTTAATTCCTCAGTCCCCATAACATGTTAGCAACACTGAGAGTAGAGAGTGTGAACCCTGATGGAAAACTTGGGCAACCATTAGGACACGTCATAACAATCTCTCTCAGTAATAGTCAGTATTCGTACCGGCTAATGTCCAGTGTCAATTCGACGTTGGGTTTATTCTTCAGTTGTGTAATCTTGTCGGTAGCCCTGATCAAGCTGCTGAGAAAGTAAGCACGATTGAATTTCCAGGAGAAACATCCTTATCAACTCAGTCTCTTGCCATTCCTGATTTAGTGGTATTCTTAAGCGTACTTGATACGTGATGGACGAGATGAAGGGAAGATTCTACCTGATGTCATGGTCAGTCACTCATGACCCGACCACAGTCTGGTGTCTATAAGACATTAGTCTATTGTTCGATGGTGTGATCTCTGGTGTACTAGGATCCAAGTCACTAGGAGTGAACTCATTGAATCTGCAGGAAGGCCATCAAAATAACTGGACCCCTAGCCATTCATATGGAAGTGGAGAGCGTACGCAAAAGTATGTGTCCAGGAAACGATGGATAACCAACCTGATGTCATTGGCGTATTATACGACTAGGAGCATAACGTGGACAACCTGAAAAATTTCATGAAGAGATAAAACAGGATCCGTCTCCGACGTCGGCCGTCAATTCATCCTCAGTTGAGAAAGCATTTCTGCCTGAAATGGTGGAGATTAAAGGACGGACAAAGTTGAGTACAACTGATGTCATTCCCCTTTTTCATTCTCAATGGGAAGACTTTTCTGCCGGAAGAAGGTGGGAATGTAAATAAGGATTGCTGTTCTTAAACAGTTAACTTATATGGTAGAGATCACTGCAACTCCAACAGTTGACACTCTATACACAATGTCTGCGATTCAGTGGACTAACGAAAGATCACTGTTATCCAGCAGTTGACTCTTTCGAAGGTAAAGATCCCTGCAACTCCTGCAGTCGACTCTTTATACAAAGTAAGAACCATGCATTCCGCAGTGGAATTTTATATTATTACTGAGATGCGAGGTATATTCAAAAGACCTGGCCAGTCCTATCCTCAAAGTCAGTAAAATTGCTTCAAAAATAATTCCAGTCAATATTGGTAACTAAGAAGCTAACCCACATAATCACACCCCTTCAAAGGTAGCTGTGATAATGACGGACTTCTCTATGGCTGAGAAGAAACGCCTTATTCGCCAAAAGTAAACGTTTTGCTCATGTGGGAGAGAAAGAACGGATACTACAGCCACTCAAAAGCACTTAGCTAGAGAGTTGCTGAAAACAAGTTGGAAATTCCACCTGGGATTCTAGCTTAGTGGATGTTAGTATAACGGCTTCTACAAAATTCGGTTGCTACGTTAGAAAATAGAGCAACTAAGGAGAGAAAATGCTGTCCCTTCTCACAACAAATCAAAATAGAGGCCTAACAGAATGAGGAAATCTCAACCAATAAGTGCACCTCTAAATCTGTGGTAAGACTACAGAAATAAGTCAAGGAAATATAATGGGAAATTGCTACCATCTGCAAACACAAGAGGCTTATTGGAAAGGTAGACCCTGTGTCCAACGCTAACCAAATCTGCGCTAGTAGATTTTAGTCTCAAGTTTTGCAGCGGCTGCTATAGTTCACCCGGAAGTGATTGTTTTTGCTCCGGTGATGATCAAAAATTTTAACCCAGTTCCAAATACCAAGATTACTGTTGGAGAAAGTTGTTCAGTTAAATACACTCTCACAGGATTATCATTTTCCAGAGGCGAAGGGAAGAGTGAAGTTCTGATAGAAGTTGGTTAATTGCAAAGCCATTACTTCTCAAAATGAATCTCAATGGTCGACTCATACTTTGGAAGTGTGTGACTCTGAGAGATCATTCATCATGGATAGGAAAAATAGCATGGAGATTAACTGTGAAGCATTGTTAGCGATAAATTGGAGAGCAGTTCACTGATGGGTGTAGTCATAACTCTTCATACTTCAAGTGACTAAATGGAACTTCATGCAAGACTAACTTCATGGTCTTTGCAAATGTCACCAAATTCATGACTGATGGATGAATAGTGTGGCAGATTTTTCAGGGAAAAAATTATTTGATTCCATATGCACAGCTCTTGTGGGAGTGAATGGAGATAAGGAGTAAATGATGACATCACTTAAAGGATCTGGGAACTGTGAACGCCTGACCTATCAGTCACTTATCAATGACAGACTTTATGGGGAGGCTATATGTAGCAAAATGGCTCCAGACGTTCGCATCCCCAGTCCATTTACATTTCTCAATATTAAAACAATTAAATAACGTAAGCCGTCTTGATAACTTGGTCTAAGAATAACTTAGAAACTTCGAGATCGGGAGAAAGGGGATGAACGGTGGTGACCCATAGTGATTGGTTGATCCTTGGGCGAGTAACGCTATTATCTAGGCATAATTAATTAGCCCGCCAGTCGAAGCTTTGATTCCATCTCGATAGGATGTGTCAACGATGCAGTGATCATAACGTGCCCAAAATCCATCTTTAAGATGTAGTTTCTGCATCTCAGGTACCACAAATCATTTATATGTTATGTGTAAGCCTGATGATAAGAGAGTGAAACGAATGGCATGGTATTTTTCTTGAGAAAATGTGAGAATGAAGACCGACATTCTTTCTACACCGAAACTAAAGCTGCCGCTCTAACATGTCATGTCTGCCACAGTGAAATATTCTTACCATGTCTATTAGCTATCTGATTGATGATTTGCATGTGCTTGTGTCTGTAAACTACGCTCAATGCATATTGCAAAACCTCTGCGCGCTCTGAATATTCGTGAGTGCCTATCATGACTCATTCTAACCAAACTGTACACTGCTCTTGCTAGTTACATTTGGCAGTCTGGATTGGAATGTGTGGTGCTGCATGTAATATTTCCTTTATAATGGCTGAGAATGTTTGAGTGAATGAGACGGTAATTATATAATTAACCTCTCATATTTGTAAAAGTAACGATGCTTATTATATCCATGTTTGCGGGACTGCATTGCGCTTTAGAAATTACAAAGTTCATGTAATATCTGAGGGCTATGTTACGCTCAAGAAGATTGCCACAGCATTCATATAGATTTGCCTAGGATGCAATTTCTCTTCAACGTTATGTACTGGGTCCTTTGCAACAAATGGTTTGGGTTCATATGAATTACATTCCGACAAGGAGCAAGAGTGTCTGGTCTGCTGAATATAAATGAGGCTCAGGATAATTGTCAAGGAAAATTCATGTCTTCTTTCATATGTGTATTCCACATTTGAAAGCATTGCTTATGCAATACTGCTTGGTACTCATTGTAGTAAATATTACCATTACTCAGTGGGACAAGAGCACATGATGATGATTTATAATGGTGTGAAGCTGCCCCGGATTTAGCATGTGTGCCTATGATCTCACAGTTTTGGGGATGGCCCTTTTGAGGAGATATCACACCCGGACCACCAAATAAATTGCACATCATCACCAGTGAAAGGCGGGTGTTCGAATATCACTTCTCTCCCCCCTTCCCATTCCTCTCTGAATTTGAAATGGTATTACATCACCATGATCATGTTTAAACAGATGTAAAACACATGTTGTACCTTTGTTTATTAACAGAATGAGGAGGATGGAGAGGCTTTCAATTAACAGGACAACTCCAGGGAAGTCCTGAGCTCTAACCTTCAATATAGCTTATACTTATAAGATGGACTCTCCAAGAAAAACTAACACATAAACCCAGGTTGCACATACTCAGCCTGCATTCACATAACCTGGCAGATACAGATGGCCTGGAAGAAAAGTTTTATAAAAAAACAATAACAGGGATACTCTCCATTTATCAATGTTCCAAGCTCTATCTTCAAGAAACATTCTGGAAGAAATCTTAGGAGTGAGAGATCACCTGAATTTCAGCATGCATCTATTGGCCAAGGGTGAACATCCATTGTGAACTTGGAGTTTACCATCATTCTTCTCAAAACCATATCTTGAGGAGTATTCCAACTTAATACTGGCTGGAAAGCTTAACAGAAGATTAAAAATTAGAGCAAATTCACAATCTGGATTGTGCATTAACTGTGGTGTAGATCAGTACCATCAGAAACCTGTGGGAGAGACTGGCAGAAGGAAGAAGGCTGGGACATATTTGTTTCTAAGCTCTTCCTCTACAGGAGGAGTAGAACAAGGTCCTAAGTGTCAACTCCATGAACAGTCTACTCGCCCTTAGGAAGTAAATGCTGTCCATTTTCAGACTTGTTACAGCAGGAATTAGCATGAACTGGAAAAACATTGTAGGGAGAATGGCCACCTGAAACATTCCCAACACATTCATAGGTGCTAAAAGAGGTTCAAGGATCAGTATGGCAGTGTCTCCCTATACTTGCTCCATGACTATGGTTATAAGTTATCATGTTTTCCTCAGTGACAGTTTAGGGAAGGACTTAAGCATAAAATGGTCTGTGGTGTAGGATGATTTTCTGAAGTAGAGATGAAGGAGGAGGGTTTGTTTTAAGTTGATGTTTTTCTTTGGGGAATTGGGTGAGGTATTTGGGGTTTTCCATAATCATTGTCAATTTTATTGCATATTACTAAAATGTTTGAAATGTGATTTTTGGCCGATTATGAATGAAGCCTGGGTCTTCACTTGACCTCATAAAACATCAATAAAGATAGTAGGAAGAACTCAGTTTTGAGATAACATGTTTTCTGTGATTGTCTTGTGCACTGTTGTGAAATATATTACTTTGTGATGAATTGTCCAACTGTTGTCAAGCATCTTCATGGTGACTGTTCCCTCTACTGTGGTTGTTAGTTTCAGAGATTGTGGAAGTCCTGTGTATATGTTGTCAAGTATCTTCCATGATGTATGACTTGTCTAATCTGTTGGTGTGATCATTCCTTTGTGAATGTGTGTCCAACTGTTGTCAAGATCTTCTCAGGTTGACTTGTTCAACTGGTGTAAAGTACCGTTGGTGTTGTTTATGTTCATTACAGTGGTCCAATTGTCAATGTGGTCATTTGTCCAAGTGTCTTGTGTCACTTGAATTAATTAAAGAGATAAATCATGAGGTGGGCGACCAGAGCACAGTAAACAGGATAAGTGAAAGAACTGCTTTCATTTGTTGCTGTGGCTAACTGCCAAGATCTCTATATAACCTGTAGGAGGAATCATCTAATAATAATTCTGTGTTGATCTTAAACTTAGGTCTAATTTCTCACAGTGGGGGTATTCGATGAGCCAAATTCTGTATGGTTTCTCTACAAAGGTTCTGCGAGACTACATATCAATACCTCTAGACAAGACTTGCTGTTACAAACCTGTATCTTTTGTAAAGATCTATACTTTATGGAAAGTCACTTGTTGGTGCTTCTGTAATTATCTAAAACCCAAATAAAAAACCTCACAATGGTGTTGGACAAGTCTCAGGTTGCAGTTTTTCCCATGATGATTTTCCAAGTCAGGCTATTCCCTGCTGTCACAGTTCGAAGAAAGTTTATAGCCCTGTCTTTTCAATGGTGAGTTGACTGTTCATGAAGTTGGCACTTAGGACTAGTTTTTACTTTTCCAGTAGAGGAAGATCTAAAAAACCAATATGTCCCAGCATTCTTCCTTCTCAGTCTATCTCCCCTAAAGAATTTCTGATGGAACTGAATCACCACACCTAATTATCATCAATCCATTTTGGGAATTTGCTCTATGTATTATTCTTCTTCTCCTTTAGCTTTCAGCCAATATTAATAATAAGCTGTGACAGGGTCAACTCCAAGTGCACCTTTAATGTCCACTCTTAGCCAGTAGTGACATGCTGAAAACCAGGTGATCTCTCCTCCTAAGGTTTCTTCTTGAATTTATCTTGAAGATATAGCCTGGAGCATTTACAAAGATGGAGAGTATCCCTGTCTTAGGCTCTTCATAAAAGACCATTTCTTCAGTGCCATCTGTGTAGGCCAGAATTAGTGGATTCAGGCTGAACATTTGCAACCGTGTTGTTCATGTGGTACTTTTTGGAGTCTTATTTTTCAGCTGGAGTTGAAGTCAGAGCTCAGGACTTACCTAGAGTCATCCTGGTAATTGAAGGCCTCCCCATCTTCCTCATTCTCTGTTAATAAACAAAGGCACAACATGTGTTTTACATCTGTTTAAACATTGTCATAGTTATGCAGTACCACTACAGATTCAGAGAGGAATGGGAGGGGAAAGAGAGGAGAGTGATATTCGAACACCTGCCCCTCACTGGTGATGAAGTGCAATTTTATTTGGTGGTTTGGGGTGATATCTTTTCTCAAGTTTTGATCCCCAAATTGTGAAATCATAGGCACATATGCTTACTCAGGGGCCAGCTTCACAAGCACCATCAAATCATCATCATCATCATGTTCTTGTGCTCTTTTCCCATTAAACAATAGTAATATCTACTGCAGCAGGTACCAAGCATTATTGCACAAGCAATGTTTTCACACGTGGAATACACATATGAAAGAAAACATGAATTTTCCCTGACATTAGCATGAGCCTTCCCATGTATTCAGCTGACTAGACACTGTAGGTTATGCCACATATTGCTCCTTATTGGAATGTAGTTCATATAAACCTAAACCATTGTTGCAAAGAACCAGCGCATAACGTCAAAGATAAATTGCATCCTAGGCAAATCTATATGAATGCTTTTTGGCAATTTTCTTGAGCGTAACACAGTCACCAGACATTACAGGAACTTTGTAATTTCTAAAGTGCAATGCAGTCCTGCAAACATGGATATAATAAGCGTCTTTACTTTTACAAATATGAGAGGTTAATTATACAATTACCATCTCATTCACTCAAACATTCTCAGCCATTATAAGGGAAAAGTTACATGTAGCATCACACATTCTGAAACAGAACTGCCAAAAGTAACTCGCAAGAGCAGTGTACAGTTTGGTTAAGAATGGTCATGATAGGCACTCAACGAATGTTCAGAGCGCACCAAGGTTTTGCAATATGCATTGAGCATAGTTTACAGTCACAAGCATATGCAAATCATCAAATCAGACAGACAATAGACATGGTAAGAATGTTTCACTGTGGTAGACATGACAGGTTGGAGCGGCAGTTTTAGTGTCACTGTACAACGAAGTTCTGTCTTCATTTCCACATTTTCTCAAGAAAATACTCTGCCATTCGTCTCTCTCACTTATCATCAGGTTTTCACATAACATATTAAATGATTTAGGTACCTGAAGTGCAGATGACTACATCTTAGAGAATGCTTTCGGGCAAGTTTTACCACTGCATCTTGAACACGTCTTTACGGGATGGAATCAATGCTTCGACTGGCGGGCTAATTATGTATTAGATAGCGTTACTCGCACAAGGGTCAACCAATCAAATGGAGTTCCCCCTTCTCATCTACCCTCTCTCGATCTAGAATCTTCGATTCTATTTTTAGTTAGGGTATCAAGACGACTTACGTTGGTTAACTACCGAGTATTGAAAAATGTAAATGGACTGGGGATGTTAACGTCTGAAACATTATGTTACATGCACTATCGCCGCTACTCTTCAATCTGGCTCTAGAGAAAGTTGTAAGGAAGGTAAAGGAGGAATGTGATATTGGAGGAACAACCAAACTGCTTGGTTATCAGATGATATAGATATTATAGGGGAAAATGAACAAAAGACATTGGAAATATTGACTCACTTAAAGGGAAAAGCCCAACAGATGGGGCTGGTTATCAACCAAGATAAGACAGAATATATGGTAGTTTCAAGAGAAGCAATAGCTAAAAACACTGGCCACATACAAATAGTTAATATGACCATTAAAAGAATGGAAACATACAAATACCTGGGTACAATCTTCAACTGCTCCCACATCATAAGGGAAGAAATACAAACTAGAATCAATTCTGGAAATAAAATATACTATGCACTACAACATCTACTAAAAGCAAATGCGCTATCTCGTAACACCAAAATCACAATATACAAAACACTGATCAGACCAGTTGTTCTGTATGGCTCTGAAACTTGGAGTACAACAAAAGGAGACAAAGCCTTGTTACAAACCTTTGAGAACAAAGTTTTAAGATACATCTTTGGACCCATTAGGGATACACAAAGTGGAGAGTGGAAAAGAAGTAACAAAGACATTTATGATCTGTTTAAGTCCCCGCTAATCACTGGTATCTTGAAGGCTAATAGACTACAATGGCTGGGGCATATAGAAAGAATGGAAGATAATAGGGAAACAAAACTCGCTTACACTCAGGAAATAAATGACCGTAGACCCCGAGGTAGACCAAGAAGGCGGTGGAGAGATAATACATATACAGACCTACAAGCACTTGGAATCAACGACTGGCAAGAGAAGGTCCCCCAGAGAGACGAATAGAGACGGATTGTATTTGCAGCAAAGAACCTCAATGGCTCGGAATGCTGAAGAAGAAGAAGAACCCCTTCGCCATTGAGCCAGCACATCGGGTGGCAGGAGGAGAATATCAACTCCCGCCTCTCCATGAGGGAAGGCGAAGTAGAGGTCACGGAGTATACTTCTGCAAATGGTGAATGACAGTGTGTGTGTATGTGTGTGTGTAGTGTTTGTGTATGTGTATGTGGGTGTGTGTCAATGTCAACATATCCTCACTGTTATCGTTCATGTGTTGATGGGAGTACATTACACCTGTTATCCATTCCCCACTTTCATGAGGGAACAAACCCTAGCCTCTCAAGATCACAGACATACTATTGGTATCCGAGAAGATGTGTTTAGAAACACGCCACACCTACCTGTACTGTTGACGTGAACTCTGAGCCAGGTGAAAGGGTAGGAGTCATTTAAGTTCAAGGTGACACTACGGGTCCCCCCAGTGTAGTCTCTACATGTGCTGTCGCTGCCGTCTATCAGATAATGTCCCGCTGGTTGTCCGTAGGCGATATCCGCTGTTGACACACAGTTGTGTAATTTGCATTTCCACATACAATATATCACATTACACCGTTACTAGTAAACATACTAGTTTTCATTCTCCCCAGAACATGAATACGTTCGTGTGAATACCTATGTGTCTGTACCTCACCCATTGCACACACACACACACACACACACACACACACACACACACATGCACACACACACATATACAGGTAAACACACACACATACAGGTAAACACTCACAGACACACACACACATACATACAGGTTAACACTCACAGGCACACACACATACACACACACACACACACACACACACACAGACATTGTCACCTTAAGAGATACTAGTTCAGATACGGTCAATGCCAGTAAACATCAATGCATTGGGGGAACTTCCATAGCAACTCAAATCTGTTTCATAGACTATCTGTCAGTGTATAGTGTTTACATAGCTGCCCCAATCTGTTCCATACACTGTCAGTGTACAGTTATTACATAGCTCCCATAATCTGTACAATTGAGTATCAGTGTACAGTGTTGACATACGCTGATCGATGTTCATATATCCCTCCTAACAGTCGCATCTTGTGGGACAAAGTTAGAGGATTTAGTGATTTTAGTGATGCCTTGTCTGTCTTGGAGACAGCAAAACTGTCTGTATGGAAACAAACATCAGTCTGGTAGGAAAATAAATCTATAAATTGATAGACTCGCACTCCATCAGTATAGCATTACGTTGTTTTTCCAGACATTGGGACCCCACAAGGCACGAGAAGACCGATAGACTTGCTAAATCAGGAGGCACACAGCAGCACAGAGGCCGTGCAATCTGCGAACTGTTCTACCGATTCTCAGAAACCACACACAAGAAGACTGGCTGAACAGATGGGCACATGGAACTATGAGTCGGGATAAGAATAATCTAAACAGCCTCGGCATGTAGCCTTGTCCAGACATCGCTGTCATCTTTAGAAAACCTTGACCTCCGTCTTGTGCCCCGCACTTTCAAACGGCAGGGGACAGCTATTACAGTAGCCTCCAATAGTTACTGTATGGGAATCTGGAATAGTGGCCGAGGTCGTGCTGTTCATAGGAGTGGCATTGTGATGTCAATAGTAGACAAATAAGGTAACAATGGGATCAATATCAACAACCACAACATCAACAACCACAACAACATGTATTGAACACAAGAGAGCAGCAATACGCACCGTACTGACACGCGGGACCGAACCACCCTGGCAGGCAGGTGTCACCTCCTAGACATGACCCATTGACCTCACACAAGTCACGGGTACATCGACACTTGTACTTGCAGCTTGTGCCAAAATACCCGCTCCGACATGCTGGGGTGTCAGACAGTTGTCATGACAGACAACATAAACAATTACAGGTGTTGTTAAAGGTAGTACTGAAATAATCTCAAAAACTTTACAGGTAACATAATTGCGCCTGTAACAAAAGTAGATGTTTATGAATATAAAGTCATCTCTCTGGAGGACAATGTGTTTCCTCCTTGCCAAGGACCATACTGCTGGATGACCGAGCCATTGTCTCTATAAAGAGATCTCTACCTCCCACCGTGACACTTGAGACCATACTCTACAACCATCTGTCAGCTGCTTCCCAGCTCCACCCATCACCTGAGCCCGTGGTTTCACGTGAGCCTGATCGAGGCTGTGAGGGTGTGTGTGTGGAAGGGGAGGGCGGGGAGTCTAATCTGGTTACTTCACTTTGCCCAAGAGTGTCCGGTGGGCTAGCGGAGGGATGGAGGCACATTTCTTCTCCCTCGAAAGGGATCCACCACCCCTAATCCGGCTACCCCACCGCAAGATTACCCTCAACAACCACAGTTACGAGACATCAAAGAGCAACACATCTCGCCTTGAACCACAAGGTTAGGCTCCCTATGATGACACGGGTGAAGGTCACAATGTGTGCATTCCAGAATCCCAAATACTAGTTGAAGGTCAATGTATCCCATGCTATTTTTTTTGTTGTTGTATTGCCCCGACGTTTGTAGCCTTCGTATATTCTAGTCCATGGAGTCATCAAGTAGGTTGCCACATCCTCTCCTTGCGTCATCCCTTTCCAGACAATTCTCGAACCAATCCGCGGTCCATTTGATTACGATTGATCGACCCCAGCGTCGTCCTGACATGGAAATGAACCCAGCCACTGCTGGGGATTGAACAGAAATCACTGCCTTGATAAGCCAGGTCACTAACCACTACGCCACCGCAGCCCCAGCTCACATATACTAGGTTACGTTGCCGGTAGGTGTTCCAGTCGTGACATTTTCTTCAGCGCAATGGCGGTTGCTTGGATAGCCACAGAGTGGTGTAAGTTGTCAAAGGTCGCGTGTTGTACCAGTGGTCACATGTAGCTGTCAGTACAGATGTAAACGGCCGTGTGTTGTACCAGTGACCACATGTAGCTGTCAGTACAGATGTAAACGGCCGTATGTTGTACTAGTGATCACATGTAGCCGTGACTACAGTTGCCAACATCCATGTGTTGTACTAGTGACCACATGTAGCCGTGAGTACAGTTGTCAACGGCCGTGTGTTGTACCAGTGACCACATGAAGCTGTGAGTACAATTGTCAACATCCATGTGTTGTACTAGTGACCACATGTAGCCGTGAGTACAGTTGTCAACGGCCGTGTGTTGTACCAGTGACCACATGTAGCTGTGTGTACAGTTGTCACCGGCCGTCTATTGTACCAGTGATCACATGTAGCTGTGTGTACACTTGTCAACGGCCGTGTGTTGTACCAGTGGTCACATGTAGCCGTGAGTACAGTTGTCAATATCCGCTTTGTACCAGTGATTTCTTGGTAAGTTTATGGTCAGTAGTTTGTCAATGCTTTCTGAACAACCGGTACGCATATCATTTTATAACACCCCAACCCAAGGCATTATGCTGCCAAATCGCCTACAGCTGTGTTTCGAACGCGGTATGCTGGATTACGAACTGCCTCCGTTATCTCTTTGCCACGGATCCGGTGTTAGTAGTAACAGCAGCAACAAAACAAAGCAGCAGTAATAATAGTAGTAGTAGTAGTAGTAGTAGTAGTAGTAGTAGTAGTAGTAGTAGTAGTAGTAGTAGCAGCAGCTATGGTAGTAGCAGCAGTAGCAGCAGCAATAGTAGTAGTTAGAAGTGGTAGTAGTAGTAGTAGTAGTAGTAGTAGTAGTAGTAGTAGTAGTAGTAGTAGTAGTAGTAGTAGTAGTAGTAGTAGTAGTAGTAGTAGTAGCAGCAGCAGCTATGGTAGTAGCAGCGGCAGCAGCAATAGTAGTAGTTAGAAGTGGTAGTAGTAGTAGTGTTAGTAGTAGTAGTTGTAGTAGTAGTAGTAGTAGTAGTAGTAGTAGTAGTAGTAGTAGTAGTAGTAGTAGTACTAGTAGTAGTAATAATAGTAGTGGTAGTTTTAGTAGTAGTAGTAGTAGTAGTAGTAGTAGTAGTAGTAGTAGTAATAGTAGTAGTAGTAGTAGTAGTAGTAGTAGTAGTAGTAGTAGTAGTAGTAGTAGTAGTAGTAGTAGTAGTAGTAGAAGTTTGTAGTAGTAATAGTAGGAGTAGTAGTAGTAGTAGTAGTAGTAGTAGTAGTAGTAGTAGTAGTAGTAGTAGTAGTAGTAGTAGTAGTAGTTGTTGTTGTTGTTGTTATTGTTGTTGTAGCAGCAGCAGCAGCAATAGTAGTGGTAGTTGTAGTAGTAATAGTAGTAGCAGCAGCAGCAGCAGCATTAGTAGTAATAGTAGTAGTAGTAGTAGTAGTAGTAGTAGTAGTAGTAGTAGTAGTAGTAGTAGTAGTAGTAGTAATAATAGTAGTAGTAGTAGTAATAGTAGTAGTAGTAGTAGTAATAATAGTAGTGGTAATGGTGGTGGTGGTGGTGGTGGTGGTGGTGGTGGTGGTGGTGGTGGTGGTGGTGGTGGTAGCAGTAGTGATAGCAGGAACATGAGCTGCTGCGTAGGCTTAGAAGTTGTGTTAGCAGCATTGCACTCACCTTGTGGTTGTGAGGTCACGCAGGCAATGAACTGGACATAGAAGAATATCACGGTGGTTGAGTGGACAGCTGTCATGTTGAGATGAGGTGTTTCCACGTCTGTTGTCCTGTTGTTTCAATCAGTGCAGAATGCAAGAGTTACACAGTCTGCTCAACTGACTGAGTTATTTTATTACATTGTTCAAACAATTACACCTTTGATTAATTTTATTACAATGTTCAAATAATGAAAACTTTGAGTTATTTTTTTTGTGTTCAAATAATTAAACCTTTCCGTCTTTCTATTACAGTGTTCAAAAATTATTGTATTACAATGTTCAAACAATTAAACCTTTGAGTTATTGTATTACAATGTTCAAACAATTAAACCTTTGAGTTATTGTATTACAATGTTCAAACAATTAAACCTTTGAGTTATTGTTTACAATGTTCAAACAATTAAACCTTTGAGTTATTGTATTACAATGTTCAAACAATTAAACCTTTGAGTTATTGTATTACAATGTTCAAACAATTAAACCTTTGAGTTATTGTATTACAATGTTCAAACAATTAAACCTTCGAGTTATTGTATTACAATGTTCAAACAATTAATCCTTTGAGTTATTGTATTACAATGATCAAACAATTAAACCTTTGAGTTATTGTATTACAATGTTCAAACAATTAAACCTTTTTGATCTCATGTGTACAGAGGATCCGGAAATATTAGACACAATAGAAAACTAAAATATAAATTAGAAAATCAAAAAAGAAACAAACAAAATGCTGTAGTAGGAGGCATACTGGAGATATACCTCCGGCATTATATAAATCTATGTTTAGTGTAATCCCGAAGAAATCAGGAGTCTTGGAATGTGGTCAACATCGAACAATTAGCATAAATAGCCACATCACGAAGACTTTGCTAAGGAACGATCTAGCACCGGGTTATGAAGAAAATAAACCAGAAAAGGGGGAAGAAGGCAAGTTAAACAGTTAGTTGCATATCCTTTACAGAACGTTGCAGTCAACCGCATCATTTTCTGGCTGTGATTACTTAGCAGGTTTACATTCATTAGTTTGCGATTGCTTTCTGAACGAGCAGCATTCATACCATTGTATGCAACTACCTTTTTAACTTTGCGTATCAATGCAACTATCTAGTATTCATCATGTGCATCGCAACCTAGCGCTACTCAAACGATACCGAAGTCGCGCAGGGCGCAATGTACATCAGCGGACACTTAAAAGTTATATATCAACTGCAGAAGATGTGTCTCAGATGTGGAAAACACACACAACCTACCCGAACTATCCACACAAATTTTGTAATCCGTTTGTGTTTGCGAACAGCACAGTCAAATCACCTGCACTACCAACACGCGCATTCGTTAATACGGCTGTGTATTGAATTGTACAGGCACACAAACTGCACACACACGGAAGTGATATACATCGCTGCAGAGAACAATTGTCAACTCATTAGATATTATCTTGCTGACCAATTGTCAAGTGTCTCACATCCTTGAGTCGCCATAGGAAAGTTTCATATAGTCCAAGTCATTATTGTATTTTTTTTTTTTTTTCGGTGTTGTACAATATTCCAAAATTAAAGAAAGTGGGTCGTAAGAAATGGATGACTCAAGAAATTTTACAAGAAATGGAAAAAACAAGACACAACAAAATAATCCTGACGAATATGAAGAGATTCACAGAAAAGTTAGAACATTATGTAAGGAGGAAAAAGAAGCATGGTTCTACAAAAATTGTATAGAATTGAAAAACAACACAACAGTAAAAATCCCCAAGTAATGCACAAAAGAATTCAGGATCTTTGTAATAAAAGATCACGAACATCAACAGGCTGCCTAAAAACATAACAATGAAACATCATACTAGAAAAAGGTCAGATTTTACATGCATTAACAGATTATGTGAACACTCTTTATGATGGTACAAGAGAACTGTATGATACTCGGAATAATAATGATGGACCATCAATTTTGAAGATGGAGGTTCAGAATGCTCTTAACTATATGAAAACTGGCAAAACCCCCGATTCAGAGAACATCACAACATAAATGATCAATGCCTTAGAAGAATATGGAATAGACCAAGTCACCAGATTGCTGAACACAATATATAATACTGGAGATATACCTCCTGAATTATGTAATACTATTTTTATTGCAATCCCAAAGAAATCAGGAGCCGTGGGGTGTTATCACCATGGAACAATTAGTGTAAAGAGCCACATCACGAAGATTTTCTAAGAATTATCATTAGTAGGGTAGGACGACAATACAACCCGAAATAGGAGAAGAACAATGTGGGCGTATAGAATGCAACGGTACAATTAATGCTGCGTATATGCTGAGAACATTAATTGAACGTTGTATAGAAGTAAACAAAGACACTCATCTTTGCTTTATTGCCTACACAAAGGCTTTCGATAAAGAAAGGCATGTCAATATGACCAAGATGCTTGCAGATCTACAAATTGATGGGAAAGATCTTAATTTGTAAAAACATATATTGGAAACAACAAGCTGCCATAAAGACAGATAATCAAGGAGGTCAGTATCAGCCTATTAAGAAAGATGCGAGAAAGGGATGTGCAATGTCTTTAGATCTGTTTTCCCTGTACAGAGAAAATATTTTCAGAAATGTAGCAGTTATGAATGGAATCCTCATTGGGTGACGTAACATCAATACCATCAGATATGCTGATGATATAGTATTGATCGCAGACAATGAGCAGGATCTGCAACATTTAGTAGATGCGGTTGTTGTACACAGTGAACAACCAGGGTAAGAATTTAATTGTAAGAAGACACAGATTATGGTCGTCACTAGGAAGAACGAAGTGCCACAATGTAATATACAAGTCTCATCTCATCATGTTCCTCTTGTACCTTGCGGTGTCGAGGTGAAGTATAAACTTCGTGAGAGTGCCCGGTTATGGGCTTCGTATATCGACATTCCCATGGATTCTGTTATTCCCTCCGTCCAACGTTTACGTGGTCGGCCTCTTCCTCTGTTTCCATCTGGTCTGTACATCATTGCTTGTTGTGGCATGCTGTCGACTGGTAGCCTACTTGCATGGCCAAACCATTTGATTTGCTGCTTTCTAATAAAATCTAGAGCAGCTTTAACCCCCACTTTAGTCCTGATTTCTTCATTTCTGATCTTATCTCTTCTTGATAATATATATACAAGTAAGTGGGAATATTCTTCAACAAGTGAATCGGTACAATTATCTCGGAACAGTTATGACATTTGTTTGATGGGAGATGTATTGAAGAGATTAGAACAAGAATCGCCATGGCGAAGGTAATATTTTGCAAGATGAAAAACATACTGACCAACAACAAGATGTCAATTGCAACAAGAAATAGAATGATGAGGTGCTACGTAGAACCTGTACTTGTGTATATATGTGAAGCGTGGACAATGAGCAGACAAGCTGAAAAAACATCTGACGGCTGTGGAGATGTGGTTTCTGAAGAAAATGCAAAGAATACCATGGACAGACAGCAAAACCAATGACCAACTCCTACAAGAAACAAATGACACCGTAAACTGATCAGAGAAATTAGACGTAGACAGTCAACATTTTTTGGATCATGTTATGAGAAGAAATAAATTGGAGAACTTGGTGACAACTGGTAAAATTGAAGGGCAAGAGAACAAGAGGAAGGTGGAGATGCCTGGATGGCTTGGCCATGTGGCATGGTCGAGACAAGTAGAGTGAGGTGATCCACGACTCTGGTGATCGAGTGAGATGGCGAATCATGACCGTCCACGCTTATAGGCAAGGCACATGATGGATGAACAACAGGTGTTTAATGCTGTCTACTGCAACGTCTGCTCTCTTTAGAATAGCCGTGTTTGTTGTTGTTGTTGTTGTTGTTGTTGTTGTTGTTGGTGTTGTTGTTGGTGTTGTTGTTGTTGTTGTTGTTGTTGTCACTACTTTTGTCCTGAACAAAACACACATTGACATAAGAAATATCAATTGGGGGACTCGTTGAGGTCACTAAGACATTCATAAATAAACTCACAAGTATCGTTTGCCGCTCATAGAAGTAGGGGAAACAATTAGATTCTAGATGACGATCTAGACAACATGAAAATTAAAGGCTATATGTTCTGATCATATGGTTCAATCCCTTCGAGGGAAATGTGAGTGGGGAAGGGTTGTTTGAACTACATTCCTAGATCGCCCCTGTATAAAACTGGTACCAGGAAATTTTACGGGACGTAAAGGGAGCAGGTGATATATATACATATATATACATATATATATATATATATATATATATCTGCAAAAGATCAGAGGATGGGAAAGCTGCAGGTATTGCTGGTATCCCATATGAAACCACTATAAACCCCTCAGCTGAAATTCTGCGTACATTATTTAGAAAATATAGAAGTAGTAGTCTCTACTTAGATGAGAATCACGAGTTCTAGTGTGATGTAAGTGGGGAGGAAAGGTCCGACTGTAGGAGATCGCCAGTGAACATCATCATCATCATCATCATCATCAAGTGCCATGGCTACTGGTGTAGGCGTTCATGACTCTCCACAGTTCTTGGTCTTTGGTTTTCTGGAACAACTCTACCACTGATATTCCTCCATGCCACCGTCGCAATCCATCCAGCATAATTTCTCTTGGTCTGCTTCTGCCTCTCTTCCCCACGATCTTTCCATTGTCACGATGTTCTCCAATGCCTCTCTTCTCATCACATGACCAAAACAAGTTGTTTGCCTCTTTCTTCTTCTTCTTCTTCTTCTTTCGTTCGCCTGAAATATGTTTATAACTGCAATGTTGTCTCTTGTATGAATCTAACAGTCTTCTTTAGTCCCCTTGATACTGACAAAACATGTGGCGAGTTATCTGCGCTTATTGTAATATCGCAGTAACCGATTAACGCATGATAGTGCACTTTTGAATATAGTGGTTTTAAATGGCGCTGAATCGCGTGAGCACATCACAAAATATATAAACAAATAAGCTGAGGCACTTTGCTTGGTTGCCAATGAAGTAATCTCATGAAAACGCGGTGTAAATGGTAACACAACACCACAATTTATGTCAGAAACTGTACATCTCGGAAGCCAAAACCTGTCGGTATATGTGGATGTTGACAACTATCTTTTAGTTTTGCAGTAATCTCACAAAAGCGGTAAAACGGCATCAGCGAGGCAAGCGCGTGCGCGTAGAAAAAAAATAATGTAAATATTGGCTTTCACCTGAAATATCATTATAACTGCTTGGGTGCCAATGAAGTATTCACATGAAATGTGCGTAAATATGACCAGAAAAATCAACAAATATTGTCAGAAACTGTACATCTCGAAAGGCAAAACCTGTCGGTATGTCTGGATGGTGACAAACATGCTTTAGTTTGCAGTAATCTCACAAAAGCGGTAAAATCTGTAGAAGCGAGGCAAGCCCCGTGCATCTCATGCGAATCAAGCTCGGGGCATGTCTTTAGCTCTAAAAATTAGTGTACTATCACAGAATACCACGCAAACATTAACAACGTATCTTACGTCAATCTCAGACGCAACACTCATCTGTGACGATAAATCGAAATCATGGGAGGCAAGCTCCGACCACGTCATGCGAGGCAAGCTCCGGACATGTCTGTAGCTCTAAAGATTAGTATACTATCGCAGAATACCACTCAAACATTAAGAAGGTACTTTAGGTAAATCCCAGACGCATTACAAACCTGTGACGATAAATCGAAAATATGCGAGGCAAGCCCCGACCACGTCATGCAAGGCAAGCTCCGGGCATATCTTTAGCTCTAAAAAGTAGTGTACTATCGCAGAATACCACTCAATCATTAAGAAGGTACCTTAGGACATTACTAACCGCAATACAAACCTGTGACGATAAATCGAAAGCATGCGAGGCAAGCCCCTGGCATCTCATGCGAATCAAGCTCCGGACATGTCTTTAGCTCTAAAAATTAGTGTACTATAGCAGAATACCACTCAACATTAGCAAGGTACTTTAGGTCAATCCCAGACGCAAGCCTCGGACATGTCATATGAATCAAGCTCCGGACATGTTTTTGAGTCTAAAAATTAGCGCACTATCACAGAATAATCAGACATTAACAAGGTACCTTAGGTCATTGCCAGAAGCACTGCAAACCTGTGACGATTTTGTCCGACTAAACCTTGCTCATAATCATAGAGGAGAGGTGTAATCACGACATCAGTCGAGGAAGACATATATTTTACCTAACAGTTAGTGGCTCATACATCATCGAGTGTAAACCACATGATAACACATGTATAAGTCTACACACGAACACAATAAAACTTGCCCAACTCGACTTTAGACGACTCATGTAACATGACATGTCACGTGTCAACTGTCCTAACCAACGCCGTTATCATGTCTCGAATCGCGCATCGACACGTTCATTACCTCTCTACCTGTCCATACGGATCTATGCGTCGTTCCCCAGAAACCTGTTTCCAAGACCACTATAGGAGTAGGGTCGCTAACTCACGAGGATCACCACGTATGGGAGTTATTCCACGACAGTGTCAACATTGCAGCTGAAGGCTAAAATGATCTCTCTCTCTCTCACTCTCTCTCTCTCTCTCTCTCTCTCTCTCTCTCTCTCTCTCTCTCTCTCTCTCTCTCTCTCTCTCTCTCGTCTATATCCGTTAGGATGGTCCACCAAGTAACACCACAGAACATCCTGACCTCAATACAATATAAGGCAGTTTCGACTGTACCATACACAACTATAACCAAGTCATCACATTGTCCGACTAAGCCTTGCTCATAATCATAGTGGAGAGGTGTAAACACGACACTATTCGAGGAAGACATGTCTTTTACCTAACAACTAGTGGATCATACACCAGCGAGTGTATACCACATGATAGCAGATGTATAATTCTACATACGAACACAACAAACTGTCCCAGCTCGACCTTAGGCGACTCATGTAACATGACATGTCACGTGTCAGCTGGCCTAACCAGCGATATTACACGTCTCAAATCGCGCATCGACACTTTCATTACCTCTCTATGTGTCTACATGGCCTTTACATCTTCCTCCAGAAACTCATCTCGACCTTAGGCGACTCATGTAACATGACATGTCACGTGTCAACTGTCCTAACCAGCGCCGTTATCATGTCTGGAATCGCGCAACGACACTTTCACTACCTCTCTATGTGTCCATCTAGGTCTACGAAGACTGAACATGGATCAACGTATTACACAGGCTGCTCTTTCAAATACTGCTCTATGGTTTGATTTGCCGCAGCACTTAATAGCCCTCGCACACAACACAGGTGAAAAGGTGTGTTAAAACATAGAGTGAGTAGGGTGACCAGGCTTCACTTCCATAAATATACTAAGGACTCATGGCGGATAGACAAGTAATTTTGGTCTGACAGTAAGCATTCTGTTCTCCCGGACTCATTTTGCTAACGTATTCGTTGTTGTAACTATCTTACCAGTCCTGGTGTCGATGTTATCGTGATCAAAAAATGGGAAACAATATCTCACGTTGTCATTTTACATCCCCAACCTACTAGAGATATTCGCCTGTCCCCTATGCAAACAACAGCTGTATTTCAGAAAATTAAATGTATCTTATCTAATAAGTCAATATCGTTTAATGAAAAAATAAAATGTCAACAATAAAATTATACACAAATTAACAATTAAATTTCTTTTTATTGTTTCCAAACTGAATGTTTCATGTAGAAATTTATTTGTTAATTTGTGTATAATTTTATTGTTGAAATTTTATTTTATTTTTCTACGCGCACACGCTGCCTCGCCGATGCAGTGTTTTACCACTTTTGTGCGATTACTGCAAACTAAAGAATATTTGTCATCAGCCACGCATACCGTCAGGTTTTGCCCTTCGATTTGTACAATTTTTGACAATATTTGTTGATTTTTCTGGTCATATTTACGCACATTTCATGTGAATACTTCATTGGCACCTGTCACAGCCTCACATTATACGGTAAACCAACATAAGTTAAAAGCCACTAGCCAAGGGCTACAACTCCCGCCCAAGGGAAAGAAGTAAGACCCTCGAAGGCCAGAGCAATCCAGAGCCTTCTCGAAGGACTGGTCAGTGAGTCCACTGTCCCGTGGACACTGATGTGGCCCGCCTATTGCGGGGTCCACGAGGAACTCGGACAGAGTTACCACCCGTGTCGGATTGCAACACGTGTGAACCGGCAGAGACAGACGGGACATCGGAGAGGCAACAGGGCCTGCCTTAGAGGGACTTAATAGTTCAGACCCATGTGTTTTAGGGTCATAGACATATGCTTGATAGGTTGCTTAGAATGTTTTGTTATAATCATGTGTGATGTTAAACCTCTGTGATAATGCAACTCATGAGTGCGGGCTTGTTAAACCCACTGCGCCAACGCACTGTATACCTAAATACAATAAATACTGTTATATTATATTAACGGAGTTATTGTTGCCTGTTTGAGCCCGAGACGAGATCCCCTAGAGATCCAACACGCTGACAGGCTTTTTGGGGGCTAATCTCCGGTTTTGGCACAAGCTTTACGTTCAAACAGCTGTTGATTGCCAAGTAAAAAATTAAATAAATGATATCAAATTGATTTCTGACAAGTTTAACAAATTTGCATCTATCTAGTGATGAACTAATATTAATATGAGTCCCTCTGCAGATAGTCTCTCAATGATGTTAACACTATAAATTTTGACATGACTGTGACATTTGACTGTTACTAATGTTTTCTCATTCTACGAGCAGATTGTTCCGCGAATTGTGGTGTGTGTAACCTATGTAACCTATCCAACAGTGGCGAGAGTACAAGACAACATTCGCAAGTTCTGGGAATATAAGATAAGTTTCATATCATGCCCATTGCAACCCTAAGCGGTACTTATCACCATCCATCCATGTAACATTTTTGCTTTGCATTGATTTGTATGTATATTCATGACCTTGTAACCAACATAACTTTGCATTTGTATTTGCTCATGTAAACATTAAGGGAGATAACTAACTTTTCTACTCCCCAACATTTTTCTAAGGGATTTAACTTCATTAAAATTACCAACAAGTAAAAGACAAGATGTCTACGTTAGAAAAATGTATTGAGTTAGGTATGAAATTAGGTTATAAAGAAGAAAAACTGTCAGAATGGGCACAGAAGACACACGCAGAGAACTTTGCCCGTGAAGAAAGAGCGATAGAACGGGAAGAAAAACAGAAACAAATTGAGGCAGAAGAGAAAAAGATGCAAATGCAAGTGCAGGCAGAAGAGAAAAAGATGCAAATGCAAGTGCAGGCAGAAGAAAAGAAAATGCAATTGCAGGCAGAAGAAAAGAAAATGCAATTGCAGGCTCAAGAGAAACAAATGGAGCTTGAGGCGGCGGCCAAACTAGCCCAATTGAATGCCGATACACAAATAAGACTAAAGCAGATGGAGATTGATTCCAACGTAGAAATATCTGTAAATAAACTAAGAAGCAAGGAGGAGGAACAAAAATATAATAAGTATAAAGGCCTCGTCAAAGCATTTTGCTCAGGAGACTCTATCAGTGCATACCTGGAAAATTTTGAGTGTCTAATGTCCTACCATAAGATCATAAAATCAGATTGGTCATTTATTTTAATGAGAAACTTAGCTCTGGAACCTTTAAAAGTAATAGAGACAGTGCCACAGGAAATGAGAAAAGATTATGATTATTTAAAGCAACGCATTCTCCAACATTTCTCATTAGATACAGCAGGTTACCAACAACAGTTCGCAAAATTATCCCTACAACCTAACCAAACCTTCATAGACTACGTGTCTACAGTTCAGGATGTGTGCACAAAGTGGATTAACTCAGCTAAAACTAACAACAACCATGGCAAGAACTTATTATTATTGACAAAATAGTTAGTACAATCCCCACACCTTTTGCTAAGTTTTTGAAACAAATGGACTGTAAAAGTATTCAAGATGTAGAGACAAAGGGGAACGCATTTTTCACAGCGAACAGAGATATTTTCCAATTAAACCTAAGTCAGAACGAAACAGCAGCAGTTGTAAACACTAGATACTCGAAAACAACTGAAAGCAAGTTTAAACCACGCTCGAATGTCAGGAAGCCAGTTAAATGCCAATATTGTAGTTTGACTCACGAAGAATACGCGATGTGCGATAAATCGCCCAACTATCCACATCATCTCAAAATGATCGTGGAGAAGCAAAAGAACAAGAGAAATGCGTATCAGAGATGCAGGTCAAATGCTATTTTTGCAGCAGCTTTGGGCACTATTCTCGATTTTGTGAAGGCCGAAAGATCCTGAAACAGGCCAATGCTGCACTAGTTGAAACTTCATCAGACGAAGATATTGAATTACTGAACGAGTGTGACAATCAAAACGAAAGTTTGAGTGAGCTAGGAAATGCCGTGCAAATTATTGACACCATTACAGACAATAAATGTAACACCTGTATGAAATTCCAACTTGACACAACATTACTATGTGGCCACACCATTCCTATTTCTAATGAAATGGCCAATGCTGCCTTATCATCTACAGGCAAGATAAATTTCTCAACAGGGTTTGTAAATAACAAAAAGTGCACATTAATTCGTGATTCCGGCGCAACGCTCTGTGGGATTAAGAAAACATTAATCAACGACAAAGACTATACACACAAACACGTAACTTGTCGCACATTCTCAGGCACTATAGAGAAATACCCCCTTGCTCATGTCGAAATTCGAACACCGTTCATATCAGGACTAGTATTGTGCGCAGTCCTAGAAAATCCTGTCGCTGATATTATACTTGGGAACCTGCCCAACATACGACCTTGCTCTGAAAAGGAAATCAGAGAATGGGAGCAGAAAAACGGAATCCAGCACCCAAATAGCGATTCTAAAGATAAACACCATTCATGCTTGTCTCAATCTGCCATAAGAACAAGGGAGACAACCAATGAAGTAATTCAGAAAGAATTTACCGAGGTGCATAATGCAGGGGCGGTCGAATCTGTCAGTGATACGACCAATTTAAAACCTCGAATTGAGGATGCCAGCGATCCACAAATCACCAAGCCTGTAGATGTGCAACAAAACACCCAACACACGAATGCAATAACACGACAGACAACTCACAAAACCCACACCGACCAACTGCAGGAGTCACTAGAAATTGTATCACCAAACACTACCATCACTAATTTTGGAAAAGAACAGAAAGCAGATCTTACACTTCCACAAGGTTTTAGGTACAGGCAGTACGCCAACAAAGGTGCAAAGACAATTGTATTAAAACCAGATCAGGATATTTTACTACTGCTACCTGACAAGAGAGATTTACTATCAACCTCTTGGCAGGGACCGTTTAAAATTGTTAGAAGAATTTCGGAAGTTGATTACGAAATTTCTTTGAATGGAAAGTTGAAAATATTCCATGTAAATATGTTAAAACCATACTATGCTAGAGATGACAGTGACACGAGTAAGCAGACGCAGCTAACTGATGACAGAAACGAAACGACAATTACCCAACTGAATGACACCTCGACAAACGAAGCATCGTTAACGACGCACTTTTACGACAACAAAGACGACGAAGACATATTTACATTACCGACAATATGGGATAACGACAACGACGACCAATGTGACGACATATTGACAACGATTAATCTCGACGACGACGACAATGACATTGAGGACAATTTACAAACAGTAGCATCTGTAATAAATCAGACAGACGTAGACAATACTGAAATTCCAGTACCGATTATGAATGACGACGGTAGTATAAAGGACATACAAATCTCTGACACTTTGACACAACAGCAGCGACAAGACATTTTGTCTCTCCTTAACGATTATAAATCTATCTTCTCTAACAAACCTGGACGGACTGACAAAATAACACATACAATTGTGTTGACAGAGTCTGACACCGGTCAAATGTAGACCATATTCTATTCCTCTGCATTATAGAGCAAATTTAGACAAAGAAATTTTGGATTTAGAGAAAAATAGAATAATTCAGAAATCTATGTCTCAATATTCTTCACCGATTGTCCTGGTGAAAAAGAAGGACCAAACGATCCGTTTGTGCATAGACTATAGAAGATTAAATACATAACCACAACAGATGCAGAGCCAATGAACAGCTGTGAAGACCTCATTTTGAATATGTCTCAATCATCCTTATTTTCGAAGGTTGATTTAGCGAAAGGTTATTGGCAAGTTACCACTACACCCTTCTTCTAGACATATAACAGCATTCGCAACACCTCTGTGGTTTGTACGAATGGAGATATCTTCCATTTGGTCTCAAGAACGCTCCCGCCACATTTGTCAGGATTAACTAGGTTGCTATTGCACGGCATTAAAGACGTCCAATCTTATATTGATGATATATGCATTCATTCTTCTAATATGACTTCTCACTTACTTACACTCCAACAAGTCTTTAACCAAATCTTTCTTTTTAGACTTACTATCAAACCTTCCAAGGTTGAAATAGGCTATACACAAATAGACTTCCTTGGTCATAGAATTTCTGATGGCAAACTGTTGACAGATGATAAAATTGTTTCTAAACTTCTCAATCTAGAAGTTCCAACTACGAACAAACAAGTTAGAAGTTTATTAGGTCTTAAAAATTATTATGCTAAGTTTATACCAAATTGGGCTGAACTTACATCAGTTTTTTCTAATATGTTGACAAAAGATCATCCAGAAACATTTTGTAAAAGTACTCGCTTAGAGGATGCAATATGCAGATTGAAATGCATTTTTTCTAATCCACCAGTATTACGATTACCAAACATAGATTTACCCTTTATTTTGACCACAGATTCGAGTGCTATCGCAATTGGCGGATGTTTAATGCAAGAAGTGAAGGGAGTGAGACACCCAATTCTCTACGTGAGCCGTAAGCTGAAGAAGGCAGAGACCCATTATTCTACGGTGGAATTGGAGGCATTAAGTCTATTATTTTGTATGCTCAGATTATCTAAGTTCCTCTTAGGTTCCCACTTTGTTGTGCTTACCGATAATTCGCCATTGTTGGTGCTGAAGCAAGGTGTCCCGAAAAACCATCGTTTACAAAGATGGTGTCTTCTTCTTCAAGATTTCGACTTCGAAATCCGACATATCAGAGGCACTGACAACATTATTGCTGATATTTTATCACGGCAAACGAATGCACCATCAGACTAACATTAGTTACATTAACAATTCGCCATACAAGAAGCTGTGATAATTTTATTCTGTGGCATAGAACAGTGTACCTCTACACCTGCTAGAGAACTTTCATTTAGAAGAAAGATCACCCAAGTGAATAGGTTACGTATAACACCCACAAACATGACACTTTAAGAACCCTATATTACCAATCACCAAAAGCTCTATAAACATTCCGAGCGAGACATTATGTGTGAGATGAATTCAACCGAGCGAGACATTATGTGTGAGATGAATTCAACCAGTGAACTGACATTGATCATGAAAGCATTAAGAACACTTCATACTCGACAGTGAGAACATTCCATACTTGCTGTTGCTAAGAGACTTTGCAAACAGCCAAAGGAGAACTACGTCGATTACAACACTCAAGAGACAGCCATACTAACTGTTAACATTCATGGCACGACACGCTAACAACAGGAGGACGACGCGCACACCATCGTTGGATTTAGTTACTTAGTTAATTAATTAATTTAGTATTGAATATGTATTATATTTGTATTGAAACATGTATATAAGATATGTCAACCTGTAATTTGTACATTTTCTATCATATGATTACAGGTATTCCTGTCATGGTCTTATATGTACGGAAGAATGTAAGTGCCGGTATGTAAGCGAGAGTCAGTGTAAGCATAGCTGAGGTAAAGGGCAGTAATAGACACCACGGCTTGGCTAGTGGACGGTCAGGCAAGAAGCCCGTGAACAGAGCCACGTGATGTGGGAAGGTCAACGAGGAGAGAGGCAGTGTGTGTGAGGCAGCGAATAGGGACGGACGTGTGGAGATCTATAGAACGATAGAACGATAGAAGGATAGTGTTGTAACGGATAGATGGAGATGAACGTTGTGTATTGATATTCGAGGAATGTACTAACTGTGATATGTGCGGGATGATGTGAAGTTTGATTGTGAATGATCATGCGGGCGACAGTGTAAAGATCGCCATTGCGAGCTAGCGCGTGGCTGTTGGTGGTGAACGATTGTTTGAGTGTGAACTGCGATCATGTTGTCAGCTTGTAATATATTGTAATAAATGATTGTTCAGGAGATAGCTCCTGCCAGTTTCCGATTGCATTCATGTGTTATTAGTAGATGTGTCGTAGATGTTATAATATACCTGCCATAGTCCAGTGGGCTAGACGGAGCCAGTAGTAAGACTCTGACAGGTATGATGGTGTCAGAAGTGGGATTCTTATCGCATATTCGATTTTCTGTATGTGGAGTGCTACAATGTTTGCACAGTACTGGTTTTGTTTTCTGTGGTTTGTTTTGACAATCTGTGGCTGCAGATGCCGTTGCTTTCACAGTACTTTTCTGTTGAGTGTTTTTAACCAGGTTTATACTTTGGTTGTAATATTCGCGGCATTTTTCTAGTAAGTTTTTGATAGGTTCTGTTTTGTGTTCTTCTAAATACTTTCCGCATTCGGCTGGTAGTGTTGCTTTTAGTTTTTCTATTAGCAAGAAATGTATTACTTGTTGATTGTTGTCTGAATATTTAATTACCAACATTAGTTTTCTGAAAGATTCTTGTAATTCACTTATATACTGGGTGAATGACTTGTCTGTGGATGGTTTTAACTTTTGTACTTCTACTTTTAGAGTCTCGAAAGAGAAAGAGGTTAGATAGTGTGTTAATATGTTTGTTTTACAATATTCATAGTCTGTACTTGACATATTTGGTATGATCTCCCGTAGTATTTCTCTTTTTATTGGTACGTATAGGTTGTACCATGCATACCACGAATTTTTTTTGGATTTTGTAGTCTTGCATTTTCTTTTCAAATTTCTGTAGCCAATCACATATTAAATCAGGTTTTCTATTACAATTTGCTCTGTCCTGTGCCTGTGTACTCTGGAAATAATCATGCAACTTTCTGCAATGTTTTGTGCCCCAAAAATCTGATTGATCTGGAAAGTCTTCATCATCTGAACTCATTTTCTGTTACTTAATATTCAAATCTATTAATGATGGTATTTATACAAGCAAATCAAAGAATGCAGATTTGGGTACTTAGCAATCAAAATTTATCAACTTATCTTTATCTGCTGACTACTCGAACGCTTGATGTACAGGAACGTGATTCTCGTGCTAGTTACCGTCGACCTGTTCTGGTTACGTCGGTCGCTTTGTAGAATTGAAACCTGCTGTGGAAAGAAATGATGTTATTTTCGTTCTGATTTTGTTCACACATCTCCAATTTATACAAAAGTATGACTTGTTCTTCTTCTTTTCAAAAGTAGCGTTCTTTTATGCCATTTGCATGGGACTGTGGTTCATGTGTACTTCTGACACCATCATGACACGTGTGAATTCAAGCAATTTTACAGAACAGACTTACAAATTGTGCAAACTGGATGGAAAGTGTGAATCACTATACAGAAGGAAAGACAATATCAGGATATACAGAAGTCAACAAGTGTATCAGAAAGAATACATGCCAAATATTACAGCACGGAAACGAACACTGTTAATGTAATTCCGTGTGCAGAACTTTCACAGGACAGGAACAATTTCCTTTACGTGCATAAAGACATCGACAATGTATATTTTATTGTATAAGTATTAACTGTATAACATCCAATGTCTAATTTTATTATTATAATACTTTGTATTGTTATAATGTAATATGTACATATGAGCGTAAGTATAGCGGCGAATAGAATAAGTGGTAATGCTGAGAATCAACGCCTGGCAATCCCAATGCGCGAGTGTTACCAAACTTGCCTTCGCGTATAGTGGATAGCCCGACGAATGACGCTTAGCAATAGTGGTACAGAATTAACATCATAAGATGGTAACAAGAAAAAACATACCATCAGGGTGATGCCAACCAAAGAGATTGATAACTCTCCATAACAGTAAACGAGGTGTGCTCAAAAAGGGAAACAACTCAAGGTCCGACATAAGATGAGGTAAGGGAGACTATGACATACATGAAGTATATTCGAACCATGACCACAACATTGACATAGCGTGCTCATAAAGAATCGAGTAGTGTGCATTAAATCGAGACGAGGGGAACCACGTCTGAATAGAGAGAAAAAAAATTAAGAATGCTGTAAGAGGAAGTTGTAGCCTTATTCGAGACGTAAACCAATGGAGAATCCTTAAACCAGCATAGCCACAATAACTATGAGAGGATAATGCACAGACAATCGATTGAGAAAAATGAACATCATGTAGTGTCACGGAGTGTGGGTTGAATAATATAACGAGGTATGACAAGTAGACCCAACCATAACATTTGTCAGACCACGACAAAACCTTGAGAGAAACCTCAACACTGAAAAAGAGAGAACAATATTTGAAGTTAATCTCGGGAGAGATCAGAGCAAAAAGGGGCGCAAGCGTGTACTTAGTATCATATAATCCCCTGACAAGGTTAGAAAGATGGGCCAAGAGTGACAACACCAGAATGTGTCACATTTCCAAGAGAAAGTGCCACATTCGCTGCGGGGGAAGGGGGAGAGTGTCATGGTCTTATATGTACGGAGGAATGTAAGTGCCGGTATGTAAGCGAGAGTCAGTGTAAGCATAGCTGAGGTAAAGGGCAGTAATAGACACCACGGCTTGGCTAGTGGACGGTCAGGCAAGAAGCCCGTGAACAGAGCCACGTGATGTGGGAAGGTCAACGAGGAGAGAGGCAGTGTGTGTGAGGCAGCGAATAGGGACGGACGTGTGGAGATCTATAGAACGATAGAACGATAGAAGGATAGTGTTGTAACGGATAGATGGAGATGAACGTTGTGTATTGATATTCGAGGAATGTACTAACTGTGATATGTGCGGGATGATGTGAAGTTTGATTGTGAATGATCATGCGGGCGACAGTGTAAAGATCGCCATTGCGAGCTAGCGCGTGGCTGTTGGTGGTGAACGATTGTTTGAGTGTGAACTGCGATCATGTTGTCAGCTTGTAATATATTGTAATAAATGATTGTTCAGGAGATAGCTCCTGCCAGTTTCCGATTGCATTCATGTGTTATTAGTAGATGTGTCGTAGATGTTATAATATACCTGCCATAGTCCAGTGGGCTAGACGGAGCCAGTAGTAAGACTCTGACAATTCCCATTCATAGGCGAAATATTCTTCCTATGCAATTTTCTCTATGTAGATTATAAACCATTTTTGAGTCATCGTACAAAAAGTACGTATTATCTAAAAGGGAACAAATCGCCTATTCCGTTTTTTTCTAAGGGCAATAACACTTACCTCAACTTTACTTATATATTTTAACCAAATACTATGTTGAAGGAAAGATGTGTGAATGACAGTGTGAATGAATTAAATGAGAGAGCGATATACTGAGCGGACAAATTGTACGCAAAACGTATTTATTTTAATTTGTCTGCGTCTTTCATGTGAATTGTATTACTTGTCTAAATTGTTGATACATGTTTAGTAGTTAGTTTAGTACTCTTAGTTTAGTGTTTAGGAGACTACATCTAAGCACCACTGCTTGGAATGCCTGATCATGCATTACACACATTGGAGTAATTCATGATTAAGGATATCCCAAATCGTGACGCTTGGAGATAAGCCACACATTCAGCACACACTTTACACAAAACTCAAAACTGAACACTATCAATTAAAATGCAGTCACTTTATTAGAAGCAGCAACTTATTAGTCAACACACTAACAAGCCAACAGGGACACATGTAGTCAGATGGGATAAAATAACAACGTCACTACATATTCAGCATTATACAACATACGAGAGTAAAAGTGTATTGAAATGCACACACAGAACAAGATTTGAAGGTGTACTTAATTAGCCAAGACTTTTGTCTTGTTAATCCTCTTTAATACAGAGGTTAATTATCTTGGTATCAGTAGGATACTTTGAGAAGGACGGGTTGTAGAAACAACTAGTAAACGTCACGTAACTTCCGTCAGATAAGCATTTTTAAGGACACAGGAGGAGAGAGACCTCTTCGGCAAATCAGAGAAGTGGTGTATGGGAGAATACATGAGTGTTGATGCCAATATGTAGGTTACCAAGTTACTGTCCACCAAACTACAAACACCGACTTTATGTGATTCTGTGACAGAATTAGTACAGAACTAATTACCTTATAACAACCCATCAAATCAGGGGAGAGGGGGGACTCCTGTCACAGCCTCACATTATACGGTAAACCAACATAAGTTAATAGCCACTAGCCAAGGGCTACAACTCCCGCCCAAGGGAAAGAAGTAAGACCCTCGAAGGCCAGAGTAATCCAGAGCCTTCTCGAAGGACTGGTCAGTGAGTCCACTGTCCCGTGGACACTGATGTGGCCCGCCTATTGCGGGGTCCACGAGAAACTCGGACAGAGTTACCACCCGTGTCGGATTGCGACACGTGTGAACCGGCAGAGACAGACGGGACATCGGAGAGGCAACAGGGCCTGCCTTAGAGGGACTTAATAGTTCAGACCCATGTGTTTTAGGGTCATAGACATATGCTAGATAGTTTGCTTAGAATGTTTTGTTATAATCATGTGTGATGTTAAACCTCTGTGATAAGCAACTTATGAGTGCTGGGCTTGTTAAACCCACTGCGCCAACGCACTGTATACCTAAATACAATAAATACTGTTATATTATATTTAACGGAGTTATTGTTGCCTGTTTGAGCCCGAGACGAGATCCCCTAGAGATCCAACACGCTGACAGCACCCAAGCATTTATAAAGATATTTCAGGTGAAAACCAATATTTACATTTTTTTTTTCTACGCGCATGCGCTTGCAACGCTGATGTCGTTTTATCGCTTTTGTGAGATTACTGCAAAACTAAAAGATATTTGTCACCATCCACATATACCGACAGGTTTTGCCTTCCGAGATGTACAGTTTCTAACATAAATTGTAATGTTGTGTTACCATTTACACCGCTTTTTCGTGAGATTACTTCATTGGCACCCAAGCAGTTATAAAGATATTTCAGGTGAAAGTCAATATTTAAATTTTTTTTTCTACGCGCACGCGCTTGCCTTGCTGATTCCGTTTTACCACTTTTGTGAGATTACTGCAAACTAAAGTATATTTGTCACCATCCGCATATACCGACAGGTTGTTTCTTTCGAGATGTACGGTTTCTGACATAAATTGTGGTGTTGTGTTACCATTTACACCGCTTTTTCATGAGATTACTTCATTGGCACCCAAGCAAAGTGCTTGAGCTTATTTGTTTATACATTTTGTGATGTGCTCATGCGATTCAGGGCCATTCAAAACCACGATATTCAAAAGTTCACTATCATGCGTTAATCGGTTACTGCGATATTACAATAAGCGCAGATGACACGCCAAATGGTTTGTCAGTATCAAGGGGACACAAATATGTCCAAAATACGCAAGGGAAATAACTGGGGTTCTTTCTAAAAATATTATTTTAATGAGTAATTTTGAGATTTCACTGATTATGTTAAGTTAATTGAATGTGTACTATTGAGACTGGTCTCAGTAGTAAGTTCTCTAGAATTAAGCACTATCTATATGGTATTACGTGTTTATTAAGTGTGGCAATATACCCATATATAGAATTATTAGCTGAATTCTGGCTTCAGACTTTTTTCCCAAAGCTGAAGATACCAGCATTACATAGACATCGTCTACGGTGTCAATTACCCCATGTGGACAACATTCACCTTCGGATTGATAAGACTGTGTTAGACACATTGCAAACAAATTTAGATATCCATGGGCTAACAGACGCATACAGACAGATGCATTCCCCATGGAATATATACAACACACACAAACAATGCGCATAATAGAGCAGCTCGATTAGATAGAATTTATGCGCCCATATCACATCATATAACACAAGTCAAGCATTTACAGGAGACACTGAACTTCACAGATCATAAAGCTGTAGTTGCAACAATAAACACAGTACAAGCAACACCACATCTTAGAAGATCCCCCCACTGGAAACTTAACTGCACACTTTTACAAAATCAGGACTATGTAGATTGCATAACAAAACTGATCCTCACATACACAAGCAATATACCGGAGGGTAATGCACGAGAACTCTGGGAAACGCTTAAACAAACTATACGAGAGAGAACACAAACACTAGCAGCAGTAATACACAAGCAAAAACTACAACAAGAAAAAGTATTGGAAAATGCAATTAAGCCCTTACTACAGACAGACAAAAATTCACCACACATCATAGCATTACAGGAAGAATTAGATCTCCACAGACATCATCGATTTCAGGGGGCTTTACTGTGAACAAAGTTACAAACTATAACACAAGAGATACCGAGTAAAAAATACCTATCTTTAGAACAAAACATACAGCGAAGCAGACAGATAGGCCAGATAATTGACAGGGAAGGAAATACACAAGTCGAGCCACAACAAATAGCCTTAGCCTTTGAAGATTATTACAAGAACCGTTATACAGAGGAAAACACACAGGCACACGTGCAAGAACACTTTATGAAATTCACAAAAGAACTCACAGAGGAACAGAAACTAACACTAAATACTGAATTAACACTAACAGATATAGCACAAGCGGTTCACGGAATGCAGAAGGGCAAATCGCCTGGCCCTGACGGTATTACCGCTGAATTCTATCAGTTTTTCTTTCCTCTTCTATGTCCCCTTTTACTAACAGTATTCTCTGAATCTTTCCAAAAACATGAACTCCCATCCAGTTTCAACACGTCTTACATCACTCTTATTCCGAAGGAGAACACCGACAAGACACTTTTAAAGAGTTACAGACCGATCTCGCTTTTAAATGTAGACTACAAGATTTTAACAAAGGCTTTGACAAATAAATTGAAACCAGTAATGTCATCTCTCATTCATGAAGACCAGCAATGTAGTGTGCAACACCGCAATATCCAGCAACACACACACTTCATAAGGGACATCATCAACTACACACATCTGAAAAACTGTCAGTCCTCAATTCTCTCTTTAGATCAAGAAAAAGCATTCGACAGAATATCTCACTCATACCTCCACAAAACTCTCTCACACTGCAACGTGGGAAATTATTTTCGGACATGGGTCAAAATTTTATATATGAAACCGGAAAGTCGGATTCTATTAAACCATACCCTAACCAATTCTTTCAGGTTGACTAGGTCAGTGAGACAGGGATGTCCCTTGTCCCCATTACTGTACGTTGTCGCTCTAGAGCCACTTCTAGAAAAGATACGACAGGACGACAATGTCAGGGGTATGTTCATACCAGGGAAGGGTGAACAAAAGCTGCGTGCTTATGCGGACGATACCATTTTCTTTCCGACAACTGAAAAATCTGTACGGATCATTTTGGAAACGTTCTCGTTTTTCGGCAAAGGGAGTGGGGCAAAATTAAACGTCCAAAAATCTACTATAATGGGATTAGGCAAATGGAAAAATAAGGCGGATTTTCCATTTGACTTAACATCAAACAATCTAATAAAAGTTTACGGAATAGTCTTCCCATGTCAACCAAATCAGACACACAAAGACACTTGGCAAAATCTAGAGAAGAAAATAACAGATATGTTACAGAGGTACAAATACAAAACAACTACCATATTTGGTAGAAGTACCATTGTTAATACATATATAATCTAAAAAATATTATATCTGTGCACAGTCCTAGATCCTCCACGCCAGACTATCACAAACATAAACAAAGAGATTAGACGCTTTGTGTTTGGCAGCACCATCTACAGTATCAAACATACTACATTCATGCAAGACAAAAAAGATGGAGGTATCGCCCTCCAAGACATAACAACCAAAATACAAGCACTTAGGATCAAACACGTAGGTGAAATCCTACAACACCCAGAAAAACACCCTTTAGCACACTATTACATTGGAATTAGGCTATCTTACTTAAAACCTATTAGGAATACATCCTCACATTACTTTGGCACTCTCCCAACGTTCTACAAAACATGTATTTCAGCCATTAAAGGACACGAAAAATTACTACACAAGAAAACACATACAATCTACAGGCATTTAGTTAAATTACAAGTAACTCCGGTACATCTCAGAATTAAAAGAGGACATAGATATTTCATAAAAGATTATACAGAAATTTTCTGTAATATTCACAACAAGCAGATTACCCCAAAAGCAAAGGAAATTACATATAGGCTTGTTTACAGCATGACCCCAACAACAGAGAGAACAGCAAAAATTACTAAACAAATACTACAGTGTCAGCTTTGTAGACGGAACGTCCAAGAATCAGAAGAGCACATCTATTACGAGTGCAACACAATCATGCCAACAAGAAATCTCCTACAAAACATCCTAAACACTCATACCAAACAAAGAACAGATGTTTACAAAGCAATAATGATAAATTTCATTCCTTACTCCACACAAGACATCCACACAAAGCTACTTGTGCTACTGGCAGAGTACAGAAATCTTATATGGACATTAAGAAACAAAGCACGATACAATTACAGAACAATCAACAAAGAAATTGTCCAACAATTTTATCAACAAAAAGTCGCAAACATTCTAATCTTAGCCCCACAAGCGCAAATCTCGTAAAAGATTTGGCTGAAGACAGCACATATTACAGAAGAAGCAAATAACTTGTTTTAAACAAAGGATACTACAACTATAAATGTGTTTATTGATGGTATTAATAATCTTACAAGTATATTATTATGATTAAAAATACTATTATTAATTTTTTTTTTTTTTTTTTAAAAGATAAGACTGTGAGGGTAAAACCATATTCAGCTGCTTCGGTAGCTGCCTAGTCACAGGACTATCTTTCTGAGCCGGTGATGGACCCTACTATACCTTCTCCTTGAGGTTGACTGGGTTAGGGGTAATGGTGACATTGTCTATGGTCATTTTGGCTAGCTCAGCGTGTAGTATATACTGCGTTTGGGCTGGTCAGGACCTTGTTACTTACTTTTCTTCATATCTCGGTGTCAGTATGAAGGCCTCTCTCTGAGGGGCAAAGGATAATATCAGGGGTAGGGGGCCTATTCCATCGCACCCTCACCTAGGCCTACCCCGTACACACACACACACACACACACACACACACACTCACTCCCCCATAGACTGAGACTCAAACCCAGGCACCTGGCAACTATTTGGTCTACTTATCTATATAAGTATTCCACATGCCCGGGGCTTGTCTTGCTGTCCGCTCCACCCGCCCCGCCCGCCGCCGCCGCCCGGGGACCGGATGTAGTCACCCAGACCCAAGACCATACCCGCCAAGTTCAAAATATTGAGGTCAATGGAGGTCGTAAAATATGACAAAACAAGATTGCCGGATAACCCCGTAAAGAACGATTTATCGGTGGTTTGAAACCCCAAAATAGAAGTAAATACCACATTGTATGCTACTTTGGCCCAACCACCGGAGGCGTCTCTGCTTGAGGAGGGTGTGCACTGTGGTAATATCTGCTCTTTCAAGCACCTGTTTGTTTGTTATGTGGTCTTTCCATGTAATGCCCAGAATACGTCTCAGACATCTCATATGGAAGGAATTCAACTTCCTTTCCTGTCTTGAGTACAGGGTCCAGGATTCAGACCCGTAGAGTAGTGTGCTAACAACACAAGCTTTATATACTTGAGCTTTTGTACGCTCTGTTAGTCTAATATTCTCCCAAACTCTTTTAGCTAGCCTGGAAAATGTTGTGGCTGCCTTTCCAATGCGTCTGTCGATTTTTGTCTCTAATGAAAGATTATCTGATATTGTCGACCCCAAATACACAAAATCGTGGACGACCTTCAATTCGTAATTAGAAATTTTGATTGACGGAGGCGCACCAGCATCTTGTTCCATCACCTGTGTTTTAGTTAGGCTAATGGTGAGCCCAAAGTCTTTGCAGGCGGCTGCAAAACGATCTATGAGCCTTCGGAGATCTTCTGCTGTATGCGTAGTCAGTGCTGCATCATCTGCAAAAAGTAGTTTTCTTACGCATCTTGATCTTATTTTGGTCTTTGCCTTGAGTCTTGATGGGTTAAAAAGTTTGCTATCAGATCTTGTGTGGAGGTATATGCCTTCAGTGGCAGTCCCAAATGCCTGCCTTAAGAGAACAGCGAAGAAGGTACCAAAGAGTGTAGGAGCAAGCACGCAGCCCTGCTTTACTCCGCTGCTGATGCTGAATGACTGGGATGTTGAGCCGTCAAATAAAATGGTCCCCTGCATGTTTTCGTGGAATGATTTCACGAGACTAAGAAGGGTGGGTGGACATCCAACATTTTCAAGGACCTTAAAAAGGCCGCTTCTGCTCACGAGGTCAAATGCCTTTGTGAGGTCGATAAAGGCAATATATAATGGCTTCCTCTGTCCTCTGCACTTCTCTTGGAGCTGCCAGAGTGAGAAAATCATATCGATGGTGGACCTGTTGAGTCTAAATCCGCACTGCGATTCGGGGTAGATTCTTTCAGCAAGAATGTGTAATCTTTTAAGGATTACTCTGGCAAAAATCTTGCCTGTATTGCTGAGTAGAGAAATGCCGCGATAGTTGTTGCAGTCGCTTCTGTCGCCTTTGTTTTTATAAAGGGTAACGATGTTTGCGTCTTTCATATCTTGTTGTATTGATTTTTCTCTCCAGCAGAGCTGAAATATTGCATACAGTTATGGGATGATTGTTTCTTTGCTACATTTTACAATTTCAGGTGGAATACTATCTTTTCCAGGTGCCTTGCCAGATTTGAGAGAGTCTAGTGCTTCGCTGATTTCTGTGAGGCAAGGTTCGTTATCCAAGGCATGCACGGCGGACTGTTGATCAATGGCTTCCAGAGCTTCTTCGCTGACAGTGTTATCCACTGAGTATAGCTCTGAGTAGTGTTCTACCCAGCGATCCATTTGTTTCGCTCGATCTTTTATGACGACCCCCTCAGTTGATCGTAAAGGGGCCATCTTAATTTTTGATGGACCGACAGCTTGCTTGATGCCCTCGTACATTCCTCTTATATTTCCAGTGTCTGCACAAGTTTGAATTTGAGCAGAGAGCTGTAGCCAGCGCCTGTTCCCACATCTTCTTGCCATCTGTTGTACTCTATTTCTGGCCGTTCGCAATGCCTGTAGTGTTTTCTCTGAAGGTGACGTTTTATACATTGAGAATGCATGTCTCTTTATCTCCAGGACTGGGAGCATCTCTTCAGAGTGTGCTTCAAACCAGTCGGTTGACTCAATTTGCTTCTTGCCAAATGTTGATAGTGCTGTATTGTAGATAGTGTAGCGAAAATGACTCCATCTCACGGTGGAATTTCCGTTTGTGGGGCCAGGCAGATTATCTGCTAGAGCCTGCATGAATTTGTTGACCTTCTCTTTATTTTGGGTGCCGCTGGTGTCAATGCGTGGTCTTCCTTCTGTTCGGCTTCTGTAGATTCTCTTGGGCTTTATCTTCACCTTGCTGGAGACGAGTGAATGGTCGGTGTCGCAGTCAGCACTATGATAGCTGCGAGTCAGCCGTACATTGCGGAGGTTGCTGCGTTTAGTGAGCACCAGGTCGAGTTGGTGCCAGTTCTTTGATCTGGGGTGCCTCCATGACACCTTGTGTTGAGGTTTCGTGTCAAAGAAGGTGTTGGTCAGGCACAGATTATGGTGGCTGCAGAATTCCAAGAGACGTTGTCCATTGTCATTGATCTTCCCAACGCCAAACTGTCCTAGACATGAAGGTCAAGATTTGTGGTCGGAGCCAACCCTGGCATTGAAATCCCCCAGGATAAAAAGATGCTGTTTCTCTGGTGTTTCACTGACTTCTTTGCTAAGGTCGTCATAGAACTTGTCTTTAGATTCTGAAGCTGCAGTTAGTGTTGGGGCGTAAATGCTTGTAATACTAACTGGGCCTGCCTCTATCTGGAGTTGGAGCTTCAGTATTCTTTCAGTGCCATCACTTGGTGGTATGATGGAATTAAGCAGCTTGTTTCTGATAGCGAAGCCAACTCCATGCTCCCTGGCCTCTCCGCACGGCTTGCCATGCCAGTAGAAAGTGAAATCCCTCTCCTTGATGCTTCCAGATTCTTGGAGTCTGGTCTCTTGCAGGGCGACAATGTCTATCCCCAGTCTTAGTAGTTCGTTGTTTATCACGGCAGTTTTGCGGACATCCACAATCTCGTTTAGATCGTCTGAGATGCCAGGGGTCATGGTTCTTACGTTCCATGTTCCCAGCCTTAGGGCCGGTTGTTTTGTTTTTTTTTCTTGTTGCTAGGTGTATAGATTGCGGTCCATGTGTCAGGATTTTCCCCTAAGCTCCACACACCCTCAGGAGCAGATGAACCGTGGCGAGACAACACCTTATCGACTGGGGGCTGCCCAGCTTAGGCGGGCTGTAGCTGTCTAGTGAGATACGATGATTTCTCCCACCGTCGGAAGTAGCCCCTGGCGCTTTGCTCTACGCCAATCGAGCATTAAGACTTATAACCGGCAAATGCTGCTTCCCGTGTTGTGTCACCGCTTTACGCGGTGCTGAAGTGACCTCTTCAGCGCACAAGCCTGGGCAATGGAAATCGGAGAACCAGCTGTTGCCCAGTAGCAGGTTCCCCCTCTCCACGTTGCCGATGTTGACCAAGGGAAAGGCAGTAGCCAATGCAACTTGGCATCGGTGCCGTTGCAGGAGTTGCCAGAACTGTGTTATTTACAACATGGAACTGCCTTAGGGACTCCATCTCTGGATTTGTCCTCAGGGTTTACTCCCGAAGTCTTTCCCATATGGGTATACCCGCAAGGCAGCGGAGGTTTGAGATTTAGAGTTCCCTCTCTTAGAAAAGATACCAACCAAGGCTGACGAGCCTCCCCTGCCCGGGAATCAATAAGGAGGGAAGTCTACCATTCTTCCTTCCTGGCAGTGACCATACTGATCGGATGACAGTAGCCATTGTCTCTACTGAGAGATCCTCTGCCCACCGTCACTGACTTGCGTAAGTTATTCTTCATGTTATGAAATGCAGCCTCTGCTTGCCCTATTCTGCTCTTAATCTCCGTTGTGCATCTTCCATCTGATGTTATAACTGTCCCCAGATATTTAAAATTATCCACTTGGTGAAGAATGTTTCCTTCTATCTCTATTTCAATTTTGGGTGTTACCTGTTTCTTTGATATCACCAATGTTACTGTTTTCTTGATAGTCAAGGAGAGTCCTTTCTTTGCACTTTCTGGAATTACAATGTCCAACACTTGTTGTAGACCTTTTGCATTATCCGCCATCAATACTGTGTCACCTCCATATCGTATATTATTCATATTATAACCTCCGAATTATTACTAGTGAACACATGCCTTTAAATACATTAGTTGTCTTGTGCTCTTTTTTTACACAATTCATGCGGTGAAGTACACTTGTTCCTGTAGTGAAGTGCTGTCGTCATTTGGAGGTGACTGGTCCGAATCCCGGTCCGTAACTAAAGCTTTCAATTCTTATGTTGTCTAGTATTCTGTCTAGTTTATACTTCTATCCCTTAGTTCTATGAGCACCCAAATGTTTTTTGTTTTTTTAAATGAACTTTCTTAGTGGCCTCAGAGGGTTTGCCAATGGATATTTATGTATCGGTGTGTGTTGTAAAGCTTCCCAGTCATACCTTGTGTATGAATTGAAGGGAGCATAAGAGATCTGCAAGGCCACGAGAGTATCACCTTAAGACATTCTCAGGTCAACCATGGACTTTCAGGACGGCCACAGGCTAATGACTCCAATCAAGGAATCAATGTCTGATTAGTCCTGATCTAGTGGCATCCTTCGGTACCCGCTCTATACAAATCCCATCGTCAATAGTGGAGTGATTGAACCTATGTCCTGAATGGACCTACAGCTCATTCTCGGTCCTACTCATCCGTATCAGTGACATTGAAAAACCCATACCCATTCCACATTCACGAACCATTCCGTCGCCCTGCTACTGAGTGAGTGCGTGGCGCGACACTGTGAGCTGTGAGTTTTTGCAGAAATGCATGGCTGCTGGGCTTCTGGTTGACTGCCACTGCCATCGACAATGAACTGTATTTTCGTGGACTGTGTGGGTGAACATCTAGGAAACATCCAGATGGGAAAATGACTGCCGATTCCATCAGAGATGAACTGGGTGTTTCGTGGGGGACTATTGTGTTGACATTCTGGCAGCGGCATTATGCACAGTGTATCTGTGCGGGCTGTTGTTTGTCGAGACTCCTGTCTTTTCCACTTTTCACATTGGGCAGTGGGGAGCATTTTGTGCGATATTCACTGGCACAGGAACGGAGCATAATGGGGACGACCCGTTGCTGTGAGGTTGGAACTATGACTAACTAACTAACTAACCTTGTGTTTCAAATGGACCCACTGCCAATCTCAGCAGCCCTGACATTGATACCGTTTATAACCATAGTGTCTCAACATGTGTGTGTGTGGGAGGTGATTTTAGTGTGTGTGGGTGGTGTTAATGTGTGTGTATGTGTGTGGGTGCGTATTAATGTGTGTGTCCGTGTTTGTGTGTATATGTGTGTAATAATTATGCATACATTTTTCTCACCACGTAGATATACACACACACATCGGTTTGCTCTTATAACATTCCACTAAGGTAGGGTAGGGTTGTGGCTCACCCCAGTATTATAACATTCCATTAGGGTGGGGTGGGGTTGTGGCTCGCCTCAGTATTATAACATTCCATTAGGGTGGGGTGGGGTTGTGGCTCGCCCCAGTATTATAACATTCCATTAGGGTGGGGTGGGGTTGTGGCTTGCCCCAGCGATCCAACTAAGGAGGAACGGACTTATCTTGAGTTCAAGAAGCTGAAGCATTAGAAAATCCAATGGTTGCACGCATCCTCCAGATAATTCGCTGCAGCAAAGGTTTCAATGCCTGAGTGGAAACCTTCATAGATGTCATGGGCAAAAATTGCTGCATTGGTCCAGGTTTCGCTTTTTGGACGGTACCCTCCCAGGATGTGTGGGAAAACACCTCGCCTCTCTAGCTGGCTTGATATTTTCCTGGCAAGCAACTTCTCCAGCAGTTTGCCTTTTGTATTCAGCATGGTTATTACTCGATATCCCTGAATTTTTGTGTGGTCTTTGCCAGACTTCGGCAAGGGAATCAGATAGCTGTGTAACCACTCCTCCTTAATGCTAGTACTCCCTATAATGTTGTTTTACATGCCTGCTAGTTTCTCTAGCTCGTTTTCGGTACACCTATTGATGTCGTCATATTTTATGCCACCTGGCCCTGGAGCGCAGTTTTTTAATCGTCGAAGCACAGCCTTGATTTATTTCACTGTCACTGTGTCTTCATCCGAACTGTTCTGGGTCTTACATCTGTCTGAGGTGACCTCTTTGCAAGATTTCGGCCTCTCATGTCTGCCTGGTTGCTCTGCCTTAGAAAGCGTTCGAAGAGGGCTTTGCCCTTGTTCTCGCCAGTCCTACTCAACGCACTTAAAACTATCGCTGCAATGGACATAGAGCAAAGAATGCTTTTCAGACTATACCAGCACTTGATCCTCTCAGCGATTGATTATGGACTAGGACTGCTCACTGTCTCAAAGAGTCAGCTGATGAGATTGGAGCGCATACAGAACTAGGCTCTGCGGGTCATTCTGGGATGCACCAGAGACACCTCAGTGGTGTGTATGCGGTACATCCTTGGTTTGCCGACTGTTGCTGGTAGGCTCAAGGTGATGCAGGCGAAGTCATACCCCAGAGTAGCTGCTGACACAGATCACCCGTTACATGAGGCGCTGGACGCAGTTAAGGGCCAGCGACTGATAAGAGGGAAATCATGGATGCCTCAAGCGGAGAATACGATCAGACAGGTGTGCCCCTTGGAGAACATTAGGCGATGAGAGGAGTGGGTCAGAGTGCCAACGGAGCAGTCAGACTTGTGCAGAGTGATAATCACACTAAGCCGGGAGTGCAGGGAGTGGTCAGCAGAGGCCACGGAAGTGGAAATCCAGCAACTAATTCAAGATAATGCTCGACCGGATGATGTGATTATCTACACAGATGGTTCGGTGTTGAGAGGTAGTAGAAGTGCCTGGGGTTTCTTGGCAATGGCTAATGGTCGACGTTTGATGCAGGAGAGCCTGGCATATGATACCACAACATCTAGCTTAAGAATAGAGGTGGAGGCGGTCAGTGCAGCTTTCCGCTGGATGGAGAATACGATACACACACACATCGTGATTGTAACTGACTCAGACTTAGAGTGAGGACAGGGAAGCTTCGTGCCGAGTGGCTTGCTTCGCTTCAGAAGTCACGGGTGGCAAGCATCGTCTGGATTTTTTCTCCGGGGCATGCTGGTGTGCTGGGGAATGAACAGGCAGACAGATTGGCTGGCTTTGCAAAACTTGGTGGAGTATTGATGCATGATAAGGCAGACGTGGTTGCGGCCTTGTGGTAGCACGGTACACCTCGGAGGAGCAAATGGATCACCATGGTCTGGCAAGAATGCGACAGCGTGGAGTGACGAGGGGATCTGGCCGATGCTCGACGCTTAGAGGAAAGGCGAGACGCACATATAATCAGATTGCTACTGGTACTATTGGGGTTGGAACTCTTCGCTGGCTTCTGAGGATGGGGACGGGGCGCTTATGGGAATGATGTGATGTCGGTTCCTAAATCAATCAATCAATCAATAAATCTTCAGTCTTCTGTCAGATTAGGTCAGCACCTTGGAAGTAAGAACTTCTCTTATTCTTGACTACCCCACTCATGCTTTTATGTAGCCGTCAGAACAATTTCAGTGACTTGTCTGTGCTTACTCTTTGACACACCTCTGCCCATTTTTCACTTTTAACCACCTTAACCAATTTTTTTTAATAGCTTACTTTTGTGTGTATCTCTCTTTCTAAGTGTATGCAGGGATTAGGATGGGCAACTCTATTCTTCTTGGCGTTTTGTCATTTCCTTACAGCACTACGCCTATCCATCTAGGCCTTCTCCACCTCAAAATTCTAGCAGGGTGGCTGCTCCCAACTTGTTTTCCTGCCCTGAAACGTTCTGCGCTTGTCGCGCATTATTTTACTAACCACATTTTGCCCAGTACTGTCATACTGGAAAGTATTGACCGTTGACTTGTGCTGCCTGGTTCTGCCTTTCTCCACCAATATGCTGCAATGGTGGTGATCGCTGCCATATTACCCTGGGACACCCCATTTACACACTGTAGTGAGTGCAAGAGAAACCAGCGCCAGATCAATAGCACCGTCATCATCACCTGGGCGGCTGGCTGTTCTGGTTACACATCCACTGTTGGTACAAACCAGGTCAATGGTTTCAAGTGCAGTCTCGAGCCCCTCCCCCTGTGTGTTGGAGGAAATGTTTCCCCATGATCTGCCGTTAGCGTTGAAATCGCCACAGAAAATTACATTTTTTTCGTAACCTAATATGTCACTTAGGCACTGCCATTTCTGTGAATCCACACTCGCGTTACAGGCATAAACATTAACCAACCGAATGATAGACCGGATTGAACTCTATCCGCCTATATTTGTATGTCTTCGTTGCCCACATAGACATGTCTAACTCTGAAGCAACCATACTGACGAATGAGAATCGTCATTCCCAGATGTCGCCTGTTGTAGAAACATTTGAAACCGGCCATTTGGAGTAGCTGATCACCCAGTCTCGTCTCCTGGAGTGCTACAATGTCATTCCTGTAAACCAGGTTTTCGAGAATAGGTCCTCGTTGTTTTACGTTGGTGCAGTTCCAATACAGAATCCGAGTATACCTGAGGCCCAGACGGTTACATTTAAGTCTAAAACGACTTACCCCTCCACGCTTGCGTCGCTTGCGGCCACCACGTTGGCCCCGTCGCCTTGTTTTGTTGACTGCCGTCCGCAATAAATACACAAATTGTTTCGCCATGTTGAAAAGACCGAACACCACAGAACCACACACTCTGCGAAAATTCACTCAAGAATTGCTTCGCTCAATGCACGAAACTCCGTAGCATCGGCGCAGATCTTGAGACGAAATTCCTTGTTTTACATCCTGCAACACAAATTACACGTAGGAGATGAAAATATCCATGTCCTACGCGGAAAAAGGTAACGGTCACATAAACAAAACAACCGTCTGTCGCCATCGTGACCGGAAGTCTGCCAAAAGCTAGCAAGTCTAGGCCGAACGTGGCTCTCAACTCAGTGTACCGGGAAGATTGAATGCCTCGCCAGTTTTCGTGCCTCATGCATCTCCACGTAGAGTGTAGAAGGGAATGGGTTAAACCCCCGGAAATCTATGGACATATTCACAACTTAACAATTGAAATATAGGGCAGCTTTATAAATAACATTACAGAAAATAGTAGACGTTTCGGTGCCAAGCCTTCATCAGCAAAGAAAAACAAGAAAATGGAACAGTACACAAATAAAGAAAGTGACCCCACAGTTCTACATTAAGGCGTAATTAACATAACACGAAAGTGTCCCGAAGTAGGACTTTGTTGTGGATCTGTGATAATACCCTGACATGTTCTGGATCTAAGTATACGGAGGAACAGGTGGCCAATCCTTTCCTCACTTAGCAAAACGACGAGTGTAGGTGTCGGATCCTCGTCCGATTGAGTTCATGGAATGATCATCGTAGTTCCCCAGAAATGACGCTAACGCTCCCGCATAATTAGCAGCATGAAGCAAAATATGTACTTCACCACTCAGTCATTTCAAATATGAAAATTATAGATAGAGGTGGCCCGACTAGAACTGTGAGATGTGTGGAAAACGGTTCAGATACATTTCAAAGAAGGCTGACAGTTACATTCTCACATCCAGACACCCGCCCACTTGCGATCCACTGCAACAGGAAACATTCAGACAGAATGATAAATGAGACAAGAAAGACATGAACTGCATCTCATGCACTGCATCCTGGTTCCAGGTCCGCATGGCCGAATGGATAGGAACGCGAGTTCTTAAACATCCGGTGTACTTACTGATCCCGAGGTAAGTGGTTCAACCCCTACACCAGACAGCTGGACTAAAATGTTGACCTGTCGTCCTTGACATGGGATGCTAATTACAAGGACCTCTGAAGTCGGAGTGGGTTCGCCTGATAGCGAGGGACACTGTTAATAGGGAAAGCTAATCCACACGCAAACTTCAGTTCATCACTACTATAAATAGTGTGTATGGACAACGCTTGAGTTCAAAGCGAGCGAGCGCACACAGAAAAATACTACATCCTTGTTATGCAGTTCCAGGCGTCGTCTGAAGCAATTGGCCTCTTGCTGGGGAAAGTCACAATAAGGCATGCGCTTATTGTCACTATTTCACTTCCTGTTGGCGTCGTGTGTGCGCAATGTAGTCCATGATTAGATATGCCTCGATACCGGATGTTGTTGTGCTAAGCTATAGTTGATGGCAACCCTTATGAACATTTCACATTCTGAGATGAAATATGCACTCTTAGAAATTATTGACAAGAGTTTACAAGAAGACATAACTAACTCTATATTTAAGATGACATACTTGACAGAGCTTTCTTGAAGACATAATTTCCTCTATATGTGAGATGACATCATTGACAGTTTTCATGAAGATAAAACTACTTCTCTATATTTGCGATGACATTGACAGAGTTTTCATGAAGATAGAACTAAGCCTAAATCTGAGATGACATCATTGACATTTTTTCATGAAGACATAACTTATTCTAATTTGAGGTGACATCATTGACAGCTTTCATGGAGACACAACTTATTCTATATTTGAGATGTCATCATTGACAGTTTTCGTGGAGACATACCTTACTCTATATTTGAGATAACATCATTGACAGTTTTTATGAAGACATAACTAAGTCTATATGTTAGATGACATCATTGATATTTGTCATGAATACATAACCAACTCTATATTTGAGAGAGATGTAATGGGTAAGGATACGATTTTTGTCCTGCCATTTAATCTTCAATAACATCCTAAGGCAGACTTTGTGGAAGTGGTTTAATTTCTGACTTGTTGCTTCACAAGCATATAGCAGTGTGGATAATACAACTGCTTTGTAGACTTTCACCTTTGTTTGTAGGCTTATTCCATTTCTGTCACACACATTCTTGTACAGTCTGCCAAAAGGCCACGCATGTCTTGGAGATTCTTGCATTCACTTCGTAATCAATTTTGACTCAGTTCACGGTGCTGCCAAGATTGGTGAATTTGTCCAAAACACTTAGTGTATGACCATTCACTTTGATATTCGGCTCAGTGTGACTTATCGCTGGAGCTGTTTGGTGCATAACTAAGGTCTTCTCCAAGTTGATATTGAGCCCTGGGTTGATACAGGCATATGAGAATGCTGAAATTTTGTGTTGCGTGTCCGCATCGGAACTGGCATACGGAGCGCAATCGTCAGCAACCAAGAGCACTCTGACGGTGTCGCTGTTAGTTTTGGTTTCAGCTTTCAGCCTTCTGAAATGAATAACATTACATCCATGCGGTAGCTGATGTATATTCCAATGTCGTTGTTTTTGAAGGCATTCGTCAATATAGCTGACAACATGAAGCTGAACAGTATTGGTGCCAGGACACAACCTTGCTTCACTCCATTGGTGACAGGAAAAGGCTAAGAGAATTCGCCATTTTCTTGGACTTTTGCCTGCATAGCATCATGAAATAGCCGCACTATTTGGAAAAACTTACGCGGGCAGCCATATCTCGCCATAATATTCCACAGTACTTCTCTGCTGACTATCAGGATCCTTGATAAGATCAATGAAAGTCCTGAGTCCATCTGAATCCAGTGGCAAGACAAGTCAAGACGACTGGAGACGAATACAGGGTCGTAAAGCCCTCAGCAATGGTATTACATCCTATATATGGTATACGCGACCTTCCTCATCTGCAAGAGTGTTCACTGTAGTGAACAAGGACTCTCATCTGTCATGCAGCTCCTGGAACAGCTTCGTCAGTGAAGACCTAGGCTGCAGCTCGGACAGGTCCGGTCGTTCAGTCACAGGCGTCCACGGGAACTCACCTGTAAAACTCTCAGTCTTTCTCATTCCTTTCATTCATCACATTAGAGGTTAGGTATTTGCTTGAAACCTAGTGGCGCATTGGAAGGGGATATTCGTCTTCTCGACCAATCCCTCTTCATGCACACTCGTGAGTTAGGTTCTCTCTGGGTTCTCAAACCCCGATAAACGAGAAACCATATAATGTATTCCCACTTTCCTTGATTAGTGCATGAGAGGTGTACAATAACCCAGTCCATCCCTCTCTGGGTTCGAATGGTCAAGTGTAGTATGTATACATGATTCCCTCATCCATGTAGCAGATAAAGTTCCAGCCCCGTTCTATCCCCCATTCATAATGGCATGGTTATTTAAAACAGCATAGCTGTCCGCTGGAAATAACATTATCATTTAGAGAAGGTTGTCTGCCCCCTCGGTTCGTTATCTCCCTTTCTCCCTCATCGTGGAGAAAGAAGTCCCATAATATATTTCTTCAGTAAGGATGTATTCACGAAAGAACCATTAGAGGAAAGTAGAAGTCAGCAGATCCTTATTCCGTCCGAAACTGCAGTGACGCACTCTTCATAACAGTCGATTGCATAACTCCGCTATACGCTTCGGCCAATGCTCCATTTCGACGCCTCACCATGTCGCCCTTCGATATCTATTACACTTGCATTGTTGGATTCTTTTCCGGCCGTGCGGCGTCGCTAGGCCGGTTCACTAGTGCTCGACTTCGCTTGGCGGATGTAAACACGACACATAGCTCGCTTGCGCCAATATCCCATGAACCAATCTTCGAATTAGTAATTTCCTGAAGATAGGTAATGCATGGATTCTTTTTAAAGTGCCACAAGCAACGGGCCGGTTAAATCCCATTTTAAGTGGATTTCTGATGGCTGCCCGCGAGTAGGACGCGCTTTAATAATGATTTGTAATGCCATCTATTACACACCTCAATTTCAGCTGTCCTCGATCAATAATGTCTAATTAATTTGCATGACCTAACTTTAAGTGACGCACGGCTAACAAACTTCACGGGCCGCATGGATCGCACACCTGTTTAACACCGTTATAATGTAATAGTACATCAATGTACCTTCTTAACGAAACGAATTATGTCTACCTGGCTCTACAGCATGTCGGGGAACATCATTTTCTATGAAGACACCACTAGAAGCTCGACAGACGTCGTCTCGGTAGCGAAGAAAACACACAACTGCTGAATGTTGAACACACAACCATGTCCCCCGTAGCAAATCTGGTGGCCCCACAGAATTGCCACTTTTACGTGTCCCCCGGCTTTCTCGGGGATTCCGTGATCCACTCACGAGGAAGTCGAATTCTTCTAGGTCTAATCAGGCAAAGTAAAAAAGAACTATCTAGAACACACCTTCTAAACGAATTTAGAACGCTATGGAATGGGGATCTACCTTCAAGGTTTCGTTGGCTAAAAATAGCGCAGTGATTTCCCTTCCTAAATAAGACGTGAGACCAGCCTACTGTCGATCTCGTGACACTCCCCAGAGAAGATACACCAGACAACACAGAAATCACCCGAGTGAAGATACATCAGACAATAAATCAATCTCCCTAGTGAAGATATACCAAACAACACAGCATTCTCGACAGTAAAGATACACCAGACAACACAGCAATCTCCCCAGTGAAGATAAACCAGACAGCACAGCAGACTCCATAGTGAAGATACATCAGACATCACAGCAATCTCCCTGAGGAAGTTACACCCGAAAACACAGCAATATCCCTAGTGAAGGTACACTAGACAACACAGCAAACATACAATACAACAATATCCCTGGAGAAGATACACAACATAACACAGAAATCTATGAAGTAAGGAATGTAACATGGGTACGGAATGCATAATACATATTACACTGATACAATATCTATATATCTGACATGGATAAAATATCTATACTTCTAACATGGTTACAGTATCTACTCATCTGACATGGATACCAAATCACTACATTTTACATGGATACAATATATATACATCTGATATGGATAAAGTATATATACATCTGAAATCTGACATGGATACAATATCCATGCATCTGATATGGATACAATATGTATACATTTGACATGGAAAAAAATATCTACACACACACATCTGTGGCGTGATTACCACGGATTTCCCTCTTTATATTCTATTTATAGGAGAGCAATGGCTATTTATTGCTGGGGAAACTCCATAACGGAGTCTTCGGTTATCGGCTCTTTGGTCAATATACAAGTCAACTTCAAAAATAGAAAAATAGAGGAGTATAAAGCAGTATTTAGCTCAACTCATCTAGTCACAAGAAACATAACTCTATTCAATGACTAGGTAGAAATATCGCGAGTCCCGGAACATTTCAGGTCCGAGACTATAATATACTGACGCAATAGCAGATCCGAAGGCACAGTTGAGTTGAGTTGAGTTGAGTTGAGTCAAGAAAGGATATCACTGCACTCAGCACATTCCCATACGTGCTCCGTCCCCTCGTTCAACAGACAGCGAAGAGTCATACTACTAACCGTTCCCACCGCTATCTGATTAAATGTTCTCCTGGTCTTCCCTCTCAGTTTTGAGATTCTTCCAGAACCCCTGCCGATCCCCCGCAATCTCATTCTTTCCACATATGGGTTCTCAATCTGTTCCTCCGCCTTCTCCACCTGTCCCAACAAGCGCACGACCACCTCCCCCTTGTCCATAGGCAAAATTCCACCAAGAAGTGCATTCCCTGCTAGCCTATCATCCTGTTCATTCCCCCCGTACACCCGCATGGCCAGGGCAAAATATCCATACAATTCTCACGATCTGTGACCTCTGAAGCGTGAGAGTCATTCCACACGAAACATTCCTTTCTCCACCTTACTAAGCATACTCTTTGAATCCATAATGAATACAACGTGTGTTGCAGTAGTCTCCTCTGGTCACCGGAATGCCGCTGTTACTGCCTCCATCTCCATTCTCATGCTGGAGGTCGTAAGTCTCATATGCCAGACTCTCCGTTTTCAAGACTCGCTCATTAGCCTTTGCAATAAAGCTCCAGCCACTACGTCTGTTTCTCACCACTGACCCATCAGTGTAGATGACTATGTCACCTTGATGTGTGTTGCTCTGGATCAACTGTTGCACTTCAAACTCAGTGCGGCCCGCTGCCCATTCTCTGCAATCACGACCCAGTGTTATTATTACATTGTGCCAGTCCGTCATGTATTCCGGAGCTTCAACCCACTCTCTTTCACGATTGATGGTCTCTAGAACCTGACTTATAGAAAGTTCCGCCTGTGCCATCTAGGACCTGCCTCGTCTTAGTCTATGACCCTTAACTATATCCATTGCTGCATGCAGCGGGTGATCCCTGTGTGCGGCAACTCTCAGTTACCATTTGGCCTGAAGGTCCCTATGCCTATCCGTCATTGTAGGTAGCGCCAGGTTTACCTCATGCAGATAATTGGTATGTCCCTTGTGCACCCCAGGATTAACCGCAAATGGGCTCCAACCTTTCAAGCTGGCACTTTGATAATGTCAGCAGCCCCAAAACATGCTCAATGATAGAAATTATTAACTGCTCAAAGAGCCTGTACTGCATCCTCTGATCTACCCCGGTTGCTGCCATAGCCCTCAATGCATTAAGACCCCTACCAGCCTTCACCACCAAAGCCTCTACATGTACCTTAAAAGACAAACACCTGTCAAAGGTGATGCCTAAGTACTTCAATTTACTCTCTCGACTAAGAGGACATCCATTCAACATAATACCTGGGGCATATGCCTTGACGATCCGGTTATCCAAGGAGTACCACACAACCGATGCCTTGTCTGAGTTTATAATGACCCCTGCGTCCCTGCACCACCCCGCTACCCTGTTTACGGCCATATATAAGTCTTTCGCCAAACTGGCCCTGTCTCTGCCCTGTCTGTACACCAGCACATCATCTGCACATGTCAAGATTCTACCCACACCTGGTGTCTCAAAAGCTGCGATTTTGCTGGTGTAGACATTAAATAGCACTGGAGACAAGACAGATCCCTGCGGCAACTCAGGTGTAATAGTACAGGGGTCAGAAGTCCAGGAACCCATGCGCAATGCAACCTTACGCTCATAAAGGACTGCCGCACCATATATAACAAGGCAAGGGCAGACCTCCATGTCCAACAGTGTGTGTATTAACCGATCATACCTGACCCTGTTATACGCATCCTCCAGGTCAAGAGCTACCGCCACTGTCTCCTTTTTATTCTGGAAGCCCTCGAAGAAATCAAATGCAAATGTTTCCAAAAGTTTCCGACTTTCCAAATGTTGCTGGAGCCTGCGTTCTACTATTTTTTCGAGGACTTTGCCATACGTGTTTTGCAGGGTTATGATTTGGTATCCATTAAGTCTGGTGTGATCCTTACCTGGCTTTGGGAGTGGGACCAGGTAGCTATGCAGCCAATCGTGGGGTATTTCCGCCGTATTGATGCTTAGGTTGAAACAAAGAGCCATCTCCTCCAAGTCCCCATCATTTATGTTCCTCATATGGGAGTACCTCACCCCATCCGGACCTGGTGCCATGAAGTGAATGCTGTATAGGCTCATTGATGTATCTAGGGTTTAACATAATATGAATAATACTTGATACCTTGTTTTATAGAAGACCAACACAGGTACTGGAATATAATTTCACGAAGACTTTCTTCTTGACAGTTACTTTTAATCCATCCGTGCTTTCGGATACACAACAGTTCGACAGGGAATATAATATACGTAACATCTGACATTCATACAGCTGCACACAAAGAGCGGCCTAACTAACAGTTAGCCATTGCTCACCAGACATGCTGCGTCCGACCAGGACGGCAGCCCAAGTCTAACCCCCTTAGTCACGTTTTTCGTGACGCTTCCCTAGTTTCCCTGTGCACACTATAATTGTACATTTCGGTGCATGTTTTAGGGAAGCTCCCTTCAGCCTTTCTCAGTCTGCTATATGTCAGTGACTGATATGTGGCATTATGCCCCCCGCCCTACAAATTAAATGATATTATCATTTAATTCATATACATTCATTATGCATGACCAATAGCATCACTGACAACCTAAGTATCAATTGCTGAACATGACATTATGGTTCCCGTTAATAACCCTCAAAAAAAAATAAAATTATTGATGGGCATGCCCTCCTGCTCACACCCACGGTGAGCGTCATGTGGCCGGCCTATGGGAGGGCCGGTCCAACTAATGATACCATTAGTCCCTAATGTCCTCACTCTAGGTCAAAACCCGGAGTTGTGGACGAGAGTATCAATCGGTATCATGCCGTCTGTATCAGTTGCCGATCCTCGTTGTCGCTGGTTCTGTATATATCCTGCATTCTCATTTAATAGTTGTAGGTGAGGTAGAGGCTGTCGCTGATCACATTCTAATTTAAGGGATATTTATTAAGTGCTGTACCAATAATACAACAATATAATTCATTCAACTAGCAATGTCATAATAGCACCTAACCAATCCTATTTCCGTAAATATTCTAATAAACTAATACTCTTCACTCCAACATGATAAATCTTCTTCTTCAATCAACCGTTGTAATGTGGTATCATTGCCCAACGCTCATACCTGTATGTAGAGAAGCTAACTCATCATGCTTTAATCTACCCATTGGTGCCTGTAAAATTGCTGAAATAACCATATAAGTTAGTATCCATAACTCATCTTCTAGTACCATGATGATATGTCGGTATGATATTGACTGTCTTCACCTATCTTGGTACAATACTAGTGTACTGTTACATCCGCTCAGGGGAGTTGCTTCTACCCCAGTACACCTCACTGCACCCTCACATCACGTGTGTTTTCCTCTGTACCTTTATTATAACCACAATTGACAAACCTTTGCGTATGATCAAGCAGTAAATCAAAACTAATTTGTAAGACCACATGCATAGTCTAAAACCAATATGTAAGGATCTGTATACTAACATTTAGCACAAATACAACAGATCAAATGACCATCACCAACGAATACAATAAATAAACACCATTCACTTAGTTTCCTATCATTGAAGTCATGAACAACCTTAATCACGTGCTGGATTCACGTGAGAATAACATGAAATTCTTTTATTTATGACGATGTAAATTAAATTAAATTATCTCTTAACTTTCCGGTGTATTAGCCGTTTTTAAATGTCATTCTGATCACACAGTTCCTCGACCATATCCGTGTATGTTTTCATTCAATTCAACAACGTCGTGTATTTCTAATTTGTGATTGGTAAAATAATTGTTGTCCATGGTTGACACAGAAGTTTGTCCTCTAGTATCAGATATTCCAATGCAGAAAATAACTGAGGTGGAGTTAATGATGGAGTAATTGGACATCCATATAAAGGAGGTCTCAAACATTGTATCCACTCATCGATTCGGGCGACTGTTCGAAAAGTTATCGCCTATCCTGAACACGTTGAACGGAATTTTTTCTCTGGTCTCGACATATTTGAGTACGGTTGAGATAATAGACGTGGATGAATAAGCATCTGCGGGTTTGGTGATTTTATTTCCTTGAGCAATTCCTCAAAAGCAGTAAGATGCGATAAAATACCTTTAAATATGAAGCATATATGGATTTCGTGACTTGAGTACCTCGGCCTGGGCCAATAAGCAAAATATGGTCATGATTTTAGCTTAATAATATCATTTGGGTAGACTGGCCACTGTTGGCTGTAGCATGGCCTAAGAAAGTTTCATGTATGCAAATCATGCTTTAATTGACGTTTGTGTTTTAAGATTCCAGCAGCTCTGAAATTATATTGATTATTGATCGGTATAAAATATAATTCCGTTGTAGACCGATTCTTTCAAAGTCAAAATTTCGATTCTATATGTGTGTCGTACTGATTCTATACACAATTAGTTCTCGGTATGTAGCGTTTATAAAAATGTCAATGAACGCGCTCCTCCGATTTGACACAAATGGAACCGCAAAAGTTTATTTGTCAATTAATTTCCCGTTGAAACTTGTATTTGCTGTATCTGTGAAGACGAATGGAAATTGAAGACGTGCACGATCAAATGGCACACAGCACAATGATCTGAGTTTCGCTTTCAAATTTTGAACAAATATATTGTATCTTCAGAATAAGTCTTGACGACATGCTAGCTAATGTTCTGATATATGATGTTCGTGTCGTTGAAAACCTGAAATATTTATGTAGATGTTGATTTATAACAGAAAAGCTGTGTCCCCAACAGATTGTTGCTCTTGGCTTGAACGATAGTACAATTACTGTTCAAGAGTTGTGCACTGTAATGTGTAGACTACGTCTAATTTCAAAACATGTCCTATGTAATCAATTGGTATTATCATGTGTAATATGTCTCCTGATAGCGGATTTGTTGATTCGGGGTTGTCTTTGAACCATTCCTCCCAAGCAGTAAAATGTGAGCAGATATCCTTAAAGTTGAAACATGCACTGATATTTCTCAAATTTGATAATGTAGCCAAATAAGTTCGTAATTTGATAACGAATAATTGCGTATCTTGATTTTGACTAACCAGTAACATCTGGTTATGATTTCAGCTTCATAATTGAATGTAAACTTTTTCTCAAGGTTGATGTAAGAATTGTTCATCACTGTTATGAAACTCGAATTTCGATGTAATCGTCTTCTTTCAAGAAATTTCTCCTAATTTGAATATTTGAATGTTCTGAGAATTTTGGTTCATAATTTTAAAATAAGATTCACTTGCTTTCTTCCAAGTGTTTACTTCTCAATGTTCACGTATCAATTTGACTTCATCCAAACTATCGTTTCCAGGAATTCAATTTTTTTATTACTGAAACTTTCAACGTTCAGTGTATTTCGACTGTTTACAAATGATAATCTTGTGTCGTTGTAATTCAAGAAATTTCTTGCGAATGTTCTTGTAAAACCGCGTATATAATTCCTCTGTTCACTGACTGTTTAACTTCTTTCTTGACTTATACAAGGTCAAGTATTTGAGGTAAAAATGTGAACTGGAGCATACGGAATCTGTCTTGTGAACAAACAGTTCAATACCATGTTATTAGCATGTATCTTTTTACAAGTTACGATCAGGTGATCGGTAGTTGCCTCTTTTCGGAGTGCCTGTTAAGACCAGGTCAGCATCCGAAATAAATGAGGACAATCAATACGGACACAAATGATGAACCAGTAATACGGTTGATCACAGTCGAGACTTTCGCATACTGTCGAACAACATTTAAACTCAATTTGAAATGAGTAACAGCATAGTTCATGTACGCTCTCCTTTCTCTTAACACAATTATGATTACCACAGTATATATGTCGATTGAATTTTTGTTAATTAAATCTTCCTGTATCTGTGCAAACGAATAGTATCTGCATATGATCAAATAATTGCATGTTGAGAACTTGCGTGTGTCAATTTGAACAGTTCTTTGAACCAAAATCGTAAGATACTTTCCGGATGTTTTGTGTATGACCAAAATGATGATGTCATCACCACTGCTCCAAAAATTTGGTTACTTGGTTTGAGATTATTCCACATATAGTAAATTATATATGATGGCGTCATGATAAAAATCTGCATGTGACCTTGGCCTTCTCAAGTATATGGCTCGATTCGTTAGATTACTTTACAATGTCATAAACTGATAATAAATCTCGAGTTTAGTTCATAATTACTACCGGTACAAGACCCCATTTGCCATGAAGTGAATGCTGTATAGGCTCATTGATGTATCTAGGGTTTAACATAATATGAATAATACTTGATACCTTGTTTATAGAAGACCAACACAGGTACTGGAATATAATTTCACGAAGACTTTCTTCTTGACAGTTACTTTTAATCCATCCGTGCTTTCGGATACACAACAGTTCGACAGGGAATATAATATACGTAACATCTGACATTCATACAGCTGCACACAAAGAGCGGCCTAACTAACAGTTAGCCATTGCTCACCAGACATGCTGCGTCCGACCAGGACGGCAGCCCAAGTCTAACCCCCTTAGTCACGTTTTTCGTGACGCTTCCCTAGTTTCCCTGTGCACACTATAATTGTACATTTCGGTGCATGTTTTAGGGAAGCTCCCTTCAGCCTTTCTCAGTCTGCTATATGTCAGTGACTGATATGTGGCACCTGGCGCAGTGTCTTTAGCCCGCTTCAGTACCCGTCTAATGTCCTCCACTTTAATCTCACAGTCCTCCTTCCTAGTGACCCGTGACAAGGCTTCTCTGACGTTATCTCTAATAATCCTATCTTGCTGATCCGTCTGTTTTAAAAATCGCACAAGAAGAGCCTCCCCTTTGTCCTTGTCAGTTGTCATAGGTCGGTTGTTATCATCATAAACGGTGCCATGTGTACCAGGTCTCTTCATCTGCCGGTGCAGCCTCCAGAAATTTCCCAAAATCCCCACCGACTTCATTGATAAACTGTTCCCACTTAATCCTCTTTGCTTCAGCTGCCTGGAGTTTACAATCCTGCACCTTTACTTTTTTATACCTTTCAGCCTCTTCCAATACTGTGTCAACTGAATTGGTTACTCTCCACACCCTCTGAACATTTCTTATGGCCACTCTCTTTTCACTTCATGAATTCTCCACCTCTGGTGTCCACCATGGTGGTTGGGTGAAGATTCTTCTTGTTGGTTTAGATCTTCCCTGTGATCTAAGGCGCCCGAAGAGCGAAGAGTGGTCGCGATCATAACTGAATGCCCTGCGAGCTCTTATAGTCCTAACTGTGCTGGACTTAGGTATCAGCACAGAACAGGGGAGGTGGTCACTCTCCAAGGACGCTCCATTTTATATCTGATGCCGCCTCTTGGGATACAAGCGCCAGGTCGATGGCCGTGTCAGGGTCTCCGGTCTCATTGCATTCTCCCCTGAGAATGATGATGATAATTCCAAGATAGGCCTCGCAGTATCAATGAGAGATAAGTCGTGCAAGGTTCGAGCAGCCTCACGAATGTGGTGTCATCACACTCAGAAGCTCTAGTATCACACTATGTGGTAAGTCCGACACTCTCACCGAATATATCATGCCTCCGGCCAGGTATCGGCTCGTTCCCTTGGACAGGATAGCTGGCGTGTCGAACCACTAGGACTTGAGACCTCTGGTTGATGACGTCACTGCAGTCTGGACCACACTATGGTAGGCACACTTACTGTCTCTCGTGTGGCGATGAAACTAAGACACTTCTCTGGGCAAAGTCCGAAAGTATCCAGAGCACTGCTAGTCTAGCGAGAGGTGGATCTCTCACTCAATTGTATTGGCAGTCACAAATGTCCATTGTCCCCCTCTCAGGAAGCCACTATATATTAAGCTGGTCTCCCGTCGAGATGACTTACAAAACAGATGTGAGGAAAGCCAAGAATAAAGCCGGTGGTCGCCCCACCACGTGACACGAAGTTCGACTCCCGATACGACCTTGAAACGACCTCGGAGGTTTCGGCCTACTGGTACATTCGCTTCGTCGCACTAGCCTGAGTTCATCGATATATCTATCGATATATCCGAAGCGACTACTTAATCTACTTCCGGTAGCAATGCTGGTAACGGTTCGGCCACGCTGGCCATGCCGACGCTCGAGATTATGAAGTTGGCCATGTGTGAACTCAAATTACAGGTCTCGCTTCACTGAACCTGATTTTCCCAATCTACAGGGGCTGTAAATAACCGTGCGCTGCTACCCTACGAAATATCTTAGCCGTGCAATGCTAGTAAACACGTATTTGCCACAGGATTAAATTACCGACGAAAAGCACCAGACTACAAAGGTTCACACGTGACCTCCTTCCTCGCGACAGTCAGTACACGCATCAGCGAAATCTCATAATTCAAATCACCGACACCGCACTAGTTAAGAAAAAAGGTTGTACACACACCTTCACACATACAGCACGATAGAAGATATGAGAAGCGTTGTCACTACAACTGGACATAATGTCAAAGGTCTTCAACCCTCATCAAGACACGCTGTTCCGCTCTCTATTAAGTAGCACTGTGCCAAAATGTCGCCTGCCGGTCAGCAATCTTGGTTCCCAACTGAACCTTTGTCCCTGGACGATCGACTGCGGCTGCGTCAGACATGCGCAGTCCGTAGTGTTAAAACCCGGTTCCGCTACCTAAGTTCGGGAATCTTCTTCAAGGGCGAGCAACGGCTCTGGTCGATCGTGTCAAATTACTGGTTCTTTCCCTTTGACCAATATTTTTGTTTTCCTGGTTACCCGATGTCACCCGGGACATTTCGCCAGGGAAAAAAATCCCGAGGCGGACCGACTGAGTTCTGTGACAACCAGATTAGGTGAATCTATGTTTATGGAATCTGTATGAAGGAGAATTTAGATCATTCTGACATGACGTACACGGTTGTAAATGTGCAGATGTAAATTAACGACACTGAACATTAGGCCAGTCCCAGAACACCTCTATATATTCAGTCTGCAAAAGATCAGAGGATGGGAAAGCTGCTTGTATTGCTGGTATCACAGATGAAACCACTATAAACACCTCAGATGAAATTCTGCGTACATTATTTAGAAAATATAGAAGTAGTAGTCTCTACTTGGATGAGAATCACGAGTTCTAGCGTGATGTAAGGGGGGAGGAAAAGTCCTACTGTAGGAGATCGCTAGTGAACATTATTATCATCATCAAGTGCCATGGCGACTGGTGCAGGCGTTCATGATTCTCCACAGTTCTCGGTCTTTGGTTTTCTGGAACAACCCTACCACTGATATTCCTCCATGCTACTGTCGCAATCCATTCAGCATCATTTCTCTAGGTCTGCCTCTGCCTCTCTTCCCCTCTATCTTTCCAGTTATCACGATGTTCTCCAATGCCTCTTCTCATCACATGACCAAAACATGTTGTTTGCCTCTTTCTTATTGTTGCATATAATGTTCTAGTTTCATTAGCCTCTTTCAGGCATCCATTGTTACTTACACTTGTAGTCCAAAGAATTCGCAACATTCGTCTCATGAACCACTTTTGCTTCCAGTCTCTTCCTAATTTGTTCATGTACATTCCACGATTAACAGCTATACAGCAAAACAGATTCTATATAGCACCTTAGGACTCTCTTTCTAACATTCGATGATATACCTTATTGTATAAGGTATTCTTCATGTTATGGAATGCAGCTTCTGTTTGCCCTATTCTGCTCTTAATCTCTGTTGTGCATCTTCCATCTGATGTTATACATGTCTCCAGATATTTAAAATTATCCACATGATGAAGAATCTTTCCTTCTATCTCTATTTCACATTTGGGTTTTACCTGTTTCTTTGATACCACCATTGTTACTGTTCTCTTGATAGTCAAGGAAAGTTCTTTCTTTGCACTTTCTGTTATTACAATGTCCAACAGTTGTTGTAGACCTTTTGCATTATCCGCCATCAATATTGTGTCACCTGCATATCGTATATTATTCATATTATAACCTCCGAATTATTCCTAGTGAACACATGCCTTTAAATACATTAGTTGTCTTGTGCTCTTTTTTACACAATTCATGCAGTGAAGTACACTTGTTCCTGCAGTGAAGTGCTGTCGTCATTTGGAGGTGACTGGTCCGAATCTTGGTCCGTAACTAAAGCTTTCAATTATTATGTTGTCTAGTATTCTGTCTAGTTTCTACTTCTATCCCTTAGTTCTACGAGCACCCAAATGTTTTTTGTTTTTTTTTAATGAACTCTCTTAGTGGCCTCAGAGGGTTTGCCAATGTATATTTATGTATCGGTGTGTGTTGTAAAGCTTCCCAGTCATACCTTGTGTTTCAAATGGACCCACTGCCAACCTCAGCAGCCCTGACATTGATACCGTTTATAACCATAGTGTCTCAACATGTGTGTGTGTGTGTGGGGGGGGGGGTGGATGTTAGTGTGTGTGGGTGGTGTTAATGTGTGTGTATGTGTGTGGGTGGGTATTAATGTGTGTGTGTCCGTGTTTGTGTGTGTATGTGTGTAATAATTATGCATACATTTTTCTCACCACGTAGATATACACACACACATTGGTTTGCTCTTATAACATTCCACTAAGGTAGGGTAGGGTTGTGGCTCACCCCAGTATTATAACATTCCACTAGGGTGGGGTGGGGTTCTGGCTCACCCCAGTATTATAATATTCCATTAGGGTGGGGTGGGGCTGTGGCTCGCCCCAGTATTATAACATTCCACTAGGGTGGTGTGGGGTTGTGGCTTGTCCCAGCGATCCAACTAAGAAGGAACGGACTTATCTTGAGTTCAAGAAGCTGAAGCATTAGAAAATCCAATGGTAGCACGCATCCTCCAGATAATTCGCTGCAGCTATGGTTTCAATGCCTGAGTGGAAACCTTCATAAACATCATGGACAAAATCTGCTTCATTGGTCCAGGTTTCTCTTTTGGGACGGTACACTCCCAGGATGTGTGGGAAAACAACTAGCTCCCCTAGCTGCCTTGATATTTTTTTGGCATTACCCTCTCCAGCAGCTTGCCTATTGTATTCAGCATGGTTATTACTCGATATCCCTGAATTTTTGTGTGGTCTTTGTCAGACTTCGGCAAGGGAATCAGATAGCTGTGTAACCACTCCTCCTTAATGCTAGTACTTCCTATAATGTTGTTTTACATGCCTGCTAGTTTCTCTAGCTCGTTTTCGGTACACCTATTGATGTCGTCATATTTTATGCCATCTGGCCCTGGAGCGCAGTTTTTTTTATCGTCGAAGCACAGCCTTGATTTATTTCACTGTCACTGTGTCTTCATCCGAACTGTTCTGAGTCTTACATCTGTCTGAGGTGACCTCTTTGCAAGATTTCGGCCTCTCATGTCTGCCTGGTTGCTCTGCCTTAGAAAGCGTTCGAAGAGGGCTTTGCCCTTGTTCTCGCCAGTCCTACTCAACGCACTTAAAACTATCGCTGCAATGGACATAGAGCAAAGAATGCTTTTCAGACTATACCAGCACTTGATCCTCTCAGCGATTGATTATGGACTAGGACTGCTCACTGTCTCAAAGAGTCAGCTGGTGCGATTGGAGCGCATAAAGAACTAGGCTATGCGGGTCATTCTGGGATGCACCAGAGACACCCCAGTGGTGTGTATGCGGTACATCCTTGGTTTGCCGACTGTTGCTGGTATGCTCAAGGTGATGCAGGCGAAGTCATACCCCAGAGTAGCTGCTGACACAGATCACCAGTTGCATTAGGCACTGGACGCAGTTAAGGACCAGCGACTGATAAGAGGGAAATCATGGATGCCTCAGGCGGAGGATTCGATCAGACAGGTGTGCCCCTTGGAGAACATTAGGCGATGAGAGGAGTGGGTCAGAGTGCCAACGGAGCAGTCAGACTTGTGCAGAGTGATAATCACATTGAGCCGGGAGTGCAGGGAGTGGCCAGCAGGGGCCACGGAAGTGGAAATCCAGCAACTAATTCAGGATAATGCTCGACCGGATGATGTGATTATCTACACAGATGGTTCGGTGTTGAGAGGTAGTAGAAGTGCCTGGGGTTTCTTGGCAAAGGCTAATGGTCGACGTTTGGTGCAGGAGAGCCTGGCATATGATACCACAACATCTAGCTTAAGAATAGAGGTGGAGGCGGTCAGTGCAGCTTTCCGCTGGATGGAGAATACGATACACACACACATCGTGATTGTAACTGACTCAGACAGAATGCTGAGTAGAGTGAGGACAGGGAAGCTTCGTGCCGAGTGGCTTGCTTCGCTTCAGAAGTCACAGGTGGCAAGCATCGTCTGGATTTTTTCTCCGGGGCATGCTGGTGTGCTGGGGAATGAACAGGCAGACAGATTGGCTGGCTTTGAAAAACTTGGTGGAGTATTGATGCATGATAAGGCAGACGTGGTTGCGGCCTTGTGGGAGCACGGTACACCTCGGAGGAGCAAATGGATCACCATGGTCTGGCAAGAATGCGACAGCGTGGAGTGACGAGGGGATCTGGCCGATGCTCGACGCTTAGAGGAAAGGCGAGTCGCACATATAATCAGATTGCTACTGGTACCATTGGGGTTGGAACTCTTCGCTGGCTTCTGAGGATGGGGACGGGGCGCTTATGGGAATGCTGTGATATCGGTTCCTCAATCAATCAATCAATCAATAAATCTTCAGTCCTCTGTCAGATGAGGTCAGCACCTTGGAAGTAAGAAATTCTCTTATTCTCGATTACCCCACTCATGCTTTTATGTAGCCGCCAGAACAATTTCAGTGACTTATCTATGCTTACTCTTTGACATACCTCTGCCCATTTTTCACTTTTAACCACCTTAACCAATTTTTTTTAATAGCTATCTTTTGTGTGTATCTCTCTTTCTAAGTGTATGCAGGGATTAGGATGGGCAACTCTATTCTTCTTGGCGTTTTGTCATTTCCTTACAGCACTACGCCTATCCATCTAGGCCTTCTCCAACTCAAAATTCCAGCAGGGTGGCTGCTCCCAACTTGTTTTCCTGCCCTGAAACGTTCTGCCCTTGTCGCGCATTATTTTACTAACCACATTTTGCCCAGTACTGTCATACTGGAAAGTATTGACCGTTGACTTGTGCTGCCTGGTTCTGCCTTTCTCCACCAATATGCTGCAATGGTGGTGGTCGCTGTCGTATTACCCTGGGACACCCCATTTACACACTGTAGTGAGTGCAAGAGAAACCAGCGCCAGATCAATAGCACCGTCATCATCACCTGGGCGGCTGGCTGTTCTGGTTATACATCCACTTTTGGTACAAACCAGGTCAATGGTTTCAAGTGCAGTCTCGAGCTCCTCCCCCTGTGTGTTGGAGGAATTGTTTCCCCATGATCTGCCTTTAGCGTTGCAATCGCCACAGACAATTACATTTTATTTTCGTAACCTAATATGTCACTTAGGCACTGCCATTTCTGTGAATCAACACTCGCGTTACAGGCATAAACATTAACCAACCGAATGATAGACCGGATTGAACTCTAACCGCCTATATTTGTATGTCTTCGTTGCCCACATAGACATGTCTAACTCTGAAGCAACCATACTGACGAATGAGAATCGTCATTCCCAGATGTCGCCTGTTATAGAAACATTTGAAACCGGCCATTTGGAGTAGCTGATCACCCAGTCTCGTCTCCTGGAGTGCTACAATGTCATTCCTGTAAACCAGGTTTTCGAGAATAGGTCCTCGTTGTTTTACGTTGGTGCAGTTCCAATACAGAATCCGAGTATACCTGAGGCCCAGACGGTTACATTTAAGTCTAAAACGACTTACTCCTCCACGCTTGCGTCGCTTGCGGCCACCACGTTGCCCCGTCGCCTTGTTTTGTCGACTGCCGTCCGCAAGAAATACACAAACTGTTTCGCCATGTTGAAAAGACCGAACACCACAGAACCACACACTCTGCGAAAATTCACTCAAGAATTGCTTCGCTCAATGCACGAAACTCCGTAGCATCGGCGCAGATCTTGAGACGAAATTCCTTGTTTTACATCCTGCAACACAAATTACACGTAGGAGATGAAAATATCCATGTCCTACGCGGAAAAAGGTAACGGTCACATAAACAAAACAACCGTCTGTCGCCATCGTGACCGGAAGTCTGCCAAAAGCTAGCAAGTCTAGGCCGAACGTGGCTCTCAACTCAGTGTACCGGGAAGATTGAATGCCTCGCCAGTTTTCGTGCCTCATGCATCTCCGCATAGAGTGTAGAAGGGAATGGGTTAAACCCCCGGAAATCTGTGGACATCTTCACAACTTAACAATTGAAATATAGGGCAGCTTTATATATAACATTACAGAAAATAGTAGACGTTTCGGTGCCAAGCCCTCATCAGCAAAGAACAACAAGAAAATGGAACAGTACACAAATAAAGAAAGTGACCCCACAGTTCTACATTAAGGCGTAATTAACATAACACGAAAGTGTCCCGAAGTAGGACTTTGTTGTGGCTCTGTGATAATACCCTGACATGCTCTGGATCTGAATATACGGAGGAACAGGTGGCCAATCCTTTCCTCACTTAGCGAAACGACGAGTGTAGGTGTCGGATCCTCGTCCGATTGAGTTCATGGAATGATCATCGTAGTTCCCCAGAAATGACGCTAACGCTCCCGCATAATTAGCAGCATGAAGCAAAATATGTGCATCACCACTCAGTAATTTCAAATATGAAAACTATAGATAGAGTTGGCCCGACTAGAACTGTGAGATGTGTGGAAAACGGTTCAGATACATTTCAAAGAAGGCTGACAGTTACATTCTCACATCCAGACACCCGCCCACTTGCGATCCACTGCAACAAGAAACATTCAGACAGAATGATAAATAAGACAAGAAAGACATGAACTGCATCTCATGCACTACATCCTGGTTCCAGGTCCGCATGGCCGAATGGATAGGAACGCGAGTTCTTAAACATCCGGTGAACTGATCCCGAGGTAAGTGGTTCAACCCCTACACCGGACAGCTGGACTAAAATGTTGACCTGTCGTCCTTGACATGGGATGCTAATTACAAGTACCTCTGAAGTCGGAGTGGGTTCGCCTGATGGCGAGGGACACTGTTAATAGGGAAAGCTAATCCACACGCAAACATCAGTTCATCACTACTATAAATAGTGTGTATGGACTACGCTTGAGTTCAAAGCGAGCGAGCGCACAAAGAAAAATACTACATCCTTGTTATGCAGTTCCAGGCGTCGTCTGAAGCAATTGGCCTCTTGCTGGGGAAAGTCACAATATGGCATGCGCTTATTGTCACTATTTCACTTCCTGATGGTCGTCGTGTGTGCGCAATGTAGTCCATGATTAGATATGCCTCGATACCGGATGTTGTTGTGCTAAGCTATAGTTGATGGCAACCCTTATGAACATTTCACATTCTGAGATGAAATATGCACTCTTAGAAATTATTGACAAGAGTTTACAAGAAGACATAACTAACTCTATATTTAAGATGACATACTTGACTGAGTTTTCTTGAAGACATAATTTCCTCTATATGTGAGATGACATCATTGACAGTTTTCATGAAGATAAAACTAACTCTATATTTGAGATGACATTGACAGAGTTTTCATGAAGACAGAACTAACCCTAAATTTGAGATGACATCATTGACATTTTTTCATGAAGACATAACTTATTCTAATTTGAGGTGACATCATTGACAGCTTTCATGGAGACACAACTTACTCTATATTTGAGATGTCATCATTGACAGTTTTTGTGGAGACATACCTTACTCTATATTTGAGATAACATCATTGACAGTTTTTATGAAGACATAACTAAGTCTATATGTTAGATGACATCATTGATATTTGTCATGAAGACATAACCAACTCTATATTTGAGATGGATGTAATGAGTAAGGATACGATTTTTGTCCTGCCATTTAATCTTCAATAACATCCTAAGGCAGACTTTGTGGAAGTGGTTTAATTTTCTGACTTGTTGTTTCACAAGCATATAGCAGTGTGGATAATACAACTGCTTTGTAGACTTTCACCTTTGTTTGCAGGCTTATTCCATTTCTGTCACACACATTCTTGCACAGTCTGCCAAAAGGCCGCGCTTGTCTTGGAGATTCTTGCATTCACTTCGTAATCAATTTTGACTCAGTTCACAGTGCTGCCAAGATTGGTGAATTTGTCCAAAACACTTAGTGTATGACCATTCACTTTGATATTCGGCCCAGTGTGACTTATCGCTGGAGCTGTTTGGTGCATAACTAAAGTCTTCTCCAAGTTGATATTGAGCCCTGGGTTGATACAGGCATATGAGAAAGCTGAAATTTTGTGTTGCGTGTCCGCATCGGAACTGGCATACGGAGCGCAATCGTCAGCAACCAAGAGCACTCTGACGGTGTCGCTGTTAGTTTTGGTTTCAGCTTTCAGCCTTCTGAGATGAACAACATTTCATTCATGCGGTAGCTGATGTATATTCCAATGTCGTTGTTTTTGAAGGCATTCGTCAATATAGCTGACAACATGAAGCTGAACAGTATTGGTGCCAGGACACAACCTTGCTTCACTCCATTGGTGACAGGAAAGGGCTAAGAGAATTCGCCATTTTCTTGGACTTTTGCCTGCATACCATCATGAAATAGCCGCACTATTTCGAAAAACTTACACGGGCAGCCATATCTCGCCATAATATTCCACAGTACTTCTCTGCTGACTATCAGGATCCTTGATAAGATCAATGAAAGTCCTGAGTCCATCTGAATCCAGTGGCAAGACAAGTCAAGACGACTGGAGACGAATACAGGGTCGTAAAGCCCTCAGCAATGGTATTACATCCTATATATGGTATACGCGACCTTCCTCATCTGCAAGAGTGTTCACTGTAGTGAACAAGGACTCTCATCTGTCATGCAGCTCCTGGAACAGCTTCGTCAGTGAAGACCTAGGCTGCAGCTCGGACAGGTCCGGTCGTTCAGTCACAGGCGTCCACGGGAACTCACCTGTAAAACTCTCAGTCTTTCTCATTCCTTTCATTCATCACATTAGAGGTTAGGTATTTGCTTGACACCTTTTGGCGCATTGGAAGGGGATATTCGTCTTCTCGACCAATCCCTCTTCATGCTCACTCGTGAGTTAGGTTCTCTCTGGGTTTTCAAACCCCGATAAACGAGAAACCATATAATGTATTCCCACTTTCCTTGATTAGTGAATGAGAGGTGTACAATAACCAAGACCATCCCTCTATGGGTTCGAATGGTCAAGTGTAGTGTGTATACATGATATCCTCATCCATGTAGCAGATGAAGTTCCAGCCCCGTTCTATCCCCCATTCATAATGGCATGGTTATTTAGAACAGCATAGCTGTTCGCTGGAAACAGCATTATCATTTAGAAAAGGTTGTCTGCCCCCTCGGTTCGTTATCTCCCTTTCTCCCTCATCGTGGAGAAAGAAGGTCCCATAATATATTTCTTCAGTAAGGAAGTATTCACGAAAGAACCATTAGAGGAAAGTAGAAGTCAGCAGATCCTTATTCCGTCCGAAACTGCAGTGACGCACTCTTCATAACAGTCGATTGCATAACTCCGCTATACGCTTCGGCCAATGCTCCATTTCGACGCCTCACCATGTCGCCCTTCGATATCTATTACACTTGCATTGTTGGATTCTTTTCCGGCCGTGCGGCGTCGCTAGGCCGGTTCACTAGTGCTCGACTTCGCTCGGCGGATGTAAACACGACACATAGCTCGCTTGCGCCAATATCCCACGAACCAATCTTCGAATTAGTAATTTCCTGAAGATAGGTCATGCATGGATTCTTTTTAAAGTGCCACAAGCAACGGGCCGGTTAAATCCCATTTTAAGTGGATATCTGATGGCTGCCCGCGAGTAGGACGCGCTTTAATAATGATTTGTAATGCCATCTATTACACACCTCAATTTCAGCTGTCCTCGATCAATAATGTCTAATTAATTTGCATGACCTAACTTTAAGTGACGCACGGCTAACAAACTTCAAAGGCCGCATGGATCGCACACCTGTTTGGCATCGTTATAATGTAATAGTACATCAATGTACCTTCTTAACGAAACACATTATGTCTACCTGGCTCTACAGCATGTCGGGAAACATCATTTTCTATGAAGACACCACTAGAAGCTCGACAGACGTCGTCTCGGTAGCGAAGAAAACACACAACTGCTGAATGTTGAACACACAACCATGTCCCCCGTAGCAAATCTGGTGGCCCCACAGAAATTGCCACTTTACGTGTCCCCGGCTTCTCGGGGATTCCGTGATCCACTCACGAGGAAGTCGAATTCTTCTAGGTCTAATCAGGCAAAGTAAAAAGAACTATCTAGAACACACCTTCTAAACGAATTTAGAACGCTATGGAATGGGGATCTACCTTCAAGGTTTCGTTGGCTAAAAATAGCGCAGTGATTTCCCTTCCTAAATAAGACGTGAGACCAGCCTACTGTCGATCTCGTGACACTCACCAGAGAAGATACACCAGACAACACAGAAATCACCCGAGTGAAGATACATCAGACAATAAATCAATCTCCCTAGTGAAGATATACCAAACAACACAGCATTATCCACAGTGAAGATACACCAGACAACACAGCAATCTCCCCAGTGAAGATAAACCAGACAGCACAGCTGACTCCATAGTGAAGATACATCAGACATTACAGCAATCTCCCTGAGGAAGTTACACCCGAAAACACAGCAATATCCCTAGTGAAGGTACACTAGACAACACAGCAAACATACAATACAACAATATCCCTGGAGAAGATACACAACATAACACAGAAATCTATGAAGTAAGGAATGTAACATGGGTACGGAATGCATAATACATATTACACTGATACAATATCTATATATCTGACATGGATAAAATATCTATACTTCTAACATGGTTACAGTATCTACTCATCTGACATGGATACCAAATCACTACATTTTACATGGATACAATATATATACATCTGATATGGATAAAGTATATATACATCTGAAATCTGACATGGATACAATATGTATACATTTGACATGGAAAAAAATATCTACACACACACATCTGTGGCGGGATTCCCACGGATTCCCCTCTTTATATTCTATTTATAGGAGAGCACGGGCTATTTATTGCTGGGGAAACTCCGTAACGGAGTCTTCGGTTATCGGCTCTTTGGTCAATATACAAGTCAACTTTAAAAATAGAAAAATAGAGGAGTATAAAGCAGTATTTAGCTCAACTCATCTAGTCACAAGAAACATAACTCTATTCAATGACTAGGTAGAAATATCGCGAGTCCCGGAACATTTCAGGTCCGAGACTATAATATACTGACGCAATAGCAGATCCGAAGGCACAGTTGAGTTGAGTTGAGTCAAGAAAGGATATCACTGCACTCAGGACATTCCCATACGTGCTCCGTCCCCTCGTTCAACAGACAGCGAAGTGTCAAACTACTAACCGTTCCCACCGCTATCTGATTAAATGTTCTCCTGGTCTTCCCTCTCAGTTTTGAGATTCTTCCAGAACCCACGCCGATCCCCCGCAATCTCATTCTTTCCACATATGGGTTCTCAATCTGTTCCTCCGCCTTCTGCACCTCTTCCCACAAGCGCACGACCACCTCCCCTTTGTCCATAGGCAAAATTCCACCAAGAAGTGCATTCCCTGCTAGCCTATCATCCTGTTCATTCCCCCGTACACCCGCATGGCCAGGGCAAAATATCCATACAATTCTCACGATCTGTGACCTCTGAAGCGACGAGAGTCATTCCACACGAAACATTCCTTTCTCCACCTTACTAAGCATACTATTTGAATCCATAATGAATACAACGTGTGTTGCAGTAGTCTCCTCTGGTCACCGGAATGCCGCTGTTACTGCCTCCATCTCCATTCTCATGCTGGAGGTCGAAGTCTCATATGCCAGACTCTCCTTTTTCAAGACTCGCTCATTAGCCTTTGCAATAAAGCCCCAGCCACTACGTCTGTTTCTCACCACTGACCCATCAGTGTAGATGACTATGTCACCTTGATGTGTGTTGCTCTTTATCAGCTGTTGCACTTCAAACTCAGTGCGGCCTGCTGCCCATTCTCTGCAATCACGACCCAGTGTTATTATTACATTGTGCCAGTCCGTCATGTATTCCGGAGCTTCAACCCACTCCCTTTCCCGATTGATGGTCTCTAGAACCTGACTTATAGAAAGTCCCGCCTGTGCCATCTAGGACCTGCCTCGTCTTAGTCTATGACCCTTAACTATATCCATTGCTGCATGCAGCTGGTGAACCCTGTCTGCGGCAACTCTCAGGTACCATTTGGCCTGAAGGACCCTATGCCTAACCGTCATTGTAGGTAGCGCCGGGTTATGCCTCATGCAGATAATTGGTATGTCCCTTGTGCACCCCAGGATTAACCGCAAATGGGCTCCAACCTTTCAAGCTGGCACTTTGATAATGTCAGCAGCCCCAAAACATGCTCAATGATAGAAATTATTAACTGCTCAAAGAGCCTGTACTGCATCCTCTGATCTACCCCGGTTGCTGCCATAGCCCTCAATGCATTAAGACCCCTACCAGCCGTCACCACCAAAGCCTCTACATGATCCTTAAAAGACAAACACCTGTCAAAGGTGATGCCCAAGTACTTCAACTTACTCTGTCGACTAAGAGGACACCCATTCAACATAATACCTGGGAAGTCTGCCTTGACGATCCGGTTATCCAAGGAGTACCACACAGCCGATGCCTTTTCTGGGTTTATAATGGCCCCTGCGTCCCTGCACCACTCCGCTACCCTGTCTACCGCCACCTGTAAGTCTTTCGCCAAACTGACCCTGTCTCTGCCCTGTCTGTACACCAGCACATCATCTGCACATGTCAAGATTCTACCCACACCTGGTGTCTCAAATGCTGCGTGTCACACGTTTTCTTGATGATAATATCAATGTTCTTGATGTTCTTTGCTTGTTATAGTCGTGTGATGGTCGTTGTCTAGGTAACGATGTTCATGGTGTGTCAATTGAGATATCTAACTGTCTCTTAAACCAACTCACCCCCGAAGTGCACCTTCATCAGTCATGAAACAAGATTTCGTTGGCGCACATAATCATTTATTCCAGAAATAAGACGAACAGACGGAACATATATATATATATCCAGAAACAATGTACATCCATAGAATATAAATATCCTCCTCACAATTTAACCAGCACACATCAATGCCTTCTCACGGTCTGCTTCTTATCACATCCACAAGACAGGTAATCCAGCTACTATCCACGGCTGGATCTCCCACAATACAACCCACACATTGGGTTGGAGCCACTGCTCAACTATGCAACCCACTCTGGGTTTAGCCTGTCTTCACAACTAGGAGAACAACACAACACGGAGCTCTCTCTTAAACGACCTGACCCGCAGTCGGTCTCTTCTCTCACTGACTTTCCAGTCTCTTGACTTCACACAACACACAACTGTCTTTCGACCCATCCCCCTTGGGGCCTTCCCCTCATATCCGCCCCATTATTTCTGAGGGTTGACTGTTTTCCTCGTAGCCAGGTCACTCACCTTACTGTCTCCCACTCTCATCTCCATTCTTCCTCATGCCCGGTCACTCACCTCAATGTCAGTGACCCAGGCTTATGTCATCACCCCCCTCTTAAAAGAAAACTTCGTTTTCAAATATTGGGAGACTAAAACTTACTAAACATGTGACCCAGACATATAGCCTGGGTAGCCCTAAGTATGGCTGCACCTTACTCTAGCTACCACACTACATAATACATCAAATGCTCATATTACACTCCTATATTCATCACACATAAGTACAACCATCTATCTTGTGTATCAATGCATGAACTAATACATCACATAATAATAATAATACATCATAGAAAAGCATTATACTTATGTACCCACAGGTCTCTTACTACTTCACGACCACACAATACTATTTGTGTACCGACCCTATATCAGGTGGTTCTGTTCTTGCATTAACCCTCCTCTGATTCCTGTCGATGCTGTGTCTACCTTTCATGTACCCATGACTCATGGTACCTCTACAATTACAACATCTGTTTGCTATCCCTAGCCCTGGGTCAGTAATGTCGCGAACACTCTTTTGACCTGACTCAACTTTCCTATCTGCATATTGCACCGTTACACTTGAGTCTCTGTTTAGTCTGAACTCTTTATTCAATCTTGGCCCATGTATCTGGCACCTTGCTTTCTGCTGCATACGCCTTATGCCTATGTGCCCTGCACATGCACTATCCTGAGCTGTTCTAGTATATCGGTCTCTATGTGCTAAAGGTACTGCTCCTTGCCCACGTGCAGTTCTGCTATCTGAAAACCTGCGAGTGAGAACATTGTTCTTCCTCTCGAAGCACCATCTACCTTTCTTTGACTGCCTATGTTCTACTCTCCTACACCCTTGGGAACATTTGTTCAGAGTAGTATCTTGTCTCTGGGATTCACTAGCACTATATTTGGGATCCATTCTCATCTGCTCAGCTGTACTATCCTTGTCCTGAGTTCCTGTGTCTACTTCAAGTGCCTCTTCTACCTCAGCTATACTCTCTAATTTAGGTTCTCTTGTGGTAACTACCTCATTACTGCTGATACTATATTTTCGGTCCCAATAAACTACTTCCTCTTCAGTACAATCTTTAACTCCTATAACATTTCCTATGACCAAATCAGCCACTGGTTAGTCCAAAACACACGCTGTCACTCTTCCAGTGATATATGGTGTTTTTACTGTTATTATGGCTACTGGGTAGAACTCTACTGTGCCGTTGAATGTTATGCATCTAATCTTTTTCCCTGTATAATCCGAGGGATCTATTAAACTTCTCCTCACTCCGATAGACGTACATCCGGAATCCCTAATTGTTAACGCTGGCCTATCATTAACAAATCCCATGATGCATCTTCAGACTTCCTCCTTCATGTACTGCTGATCCTGCTTTCACTGTATGACCACATATTAGGACTGGCTGACTGTCTTTTTCAAAAAGAGGTTTGCACCCACTACAATCTTCATTGTTCAGCGTCTCAATTACTTGCGCTGCATTTGAGTGCTCTGTTTCTCTCATCCTACATTGATGGCTGATATGCCCCTTCTTTCCACATTTGAAACAAGTAATCTCCCTTTTAGTGTTGTTCGTTGGTCCATCTGATGGTTGTGCATCACACTCTGCTGCCTTGTGTCTCCAGCTCCCACAATTCCAACATCCGGCATAATTTGGACGTCTCTGGAAGTTCCCTCTTCTATATGGGTACCGTCCTACTCTACCAACATTGTTTCCTCGGAAACCATTATCTTGAAGTTCTTGCTGCTCACCTTTCTGTGCTGAATCCACACTTTTCGCCCTTGGTCTGATGACTGGATTCTGGTCCTGTTTAGTGTACGCTGCACAGACTATTTCCTCACTCATTAGTTTCCCAATAGATACGTTAGGATGTGCCGTCATATAGTTTTGCCCTAACTGAGACATTGTGTCTATGTCCTTTGGCTTCCGTTCCTCAAAGAACGCCACTAAATTAGAATTACATGCAGATACTACCTTGTCTCTTAACATTAGATCTACTAATTTATTAAAATCTTTCCCTACTTCTGCAAGCTCCATCCATTTGTTAAATGCATTCTTTACAGTGTTAACAAAGTCTGTGAAATCTTGATTTGTCTCTGGCACTAACTGTCTAAACTTTGTTCTATATCCATGCTCAGTGAGTTGGAACTTAGTCAGCAAACGTTGACGTAAGATAGTGTAGTTGTTCCTTTCTTCTACAGGTAAATTGAACATGGTGTCTAGTGCCTTGCCCGTAAGAAACTCGCCAAGTCTCATCGCATACTCCTTCTCTGGAATACCTAACGCTTTGGCTGATGCTTCGAACCTGGACAAATAATTTTCAAGTTGATCCCGGTCTGTGAAATATGGCAGTTTTAATCTCTGTGACGACTGCGAAGGTCTTCTGCTTTCCTCACTTTGACCCTTCGATGCAAATTCTAACTTTTTAATAGCAATTTCCGCTTCCATCTTAATCTTCTCTTTCTCGATTTCCACCGCATTTGTTTGTTTTAACTTTTCAAGTTCTAGTTTTACTTGTGTCTCTTTCTCTTCCTGTAGACGCTTGTTTTCCATTTCAGCTAGTTTTACTTGTGTCTCTTTCTCTTCCTGTAGACGCTTGTTTTCCATTTCAGCTAGTTTTACTTGTGTCTCTTTCTCTTCCTGTAGACGCTTTGCCTCACGTTCATTATGCCTCTCCTCTCTTTCCGTCTGCTTTTGTTCTTTTGCTTCTGCATACTCCTGTAACTCTTTACCTTTCAGGCCTATTCGTTCACCTGCTTCAATATAGTCCATTAAAGTAGGCATCTTGTACTTATGGACACGTTGCTGTCTGAATCAGCCAACTATAAATGTACAGACTCTGCTGTTAGTCTTTGTGTCACTTCCCTAAGTACACCTGCACTCCCTGTGTACGTCAATTCGTAGTGCTACAATATCACTCTGTACTCACCCAGTCACTCTATAAGCACTAGGTAGTGAGGGGGGAAGTATCACCTATACTCCCTTATATCTATATATCTATGACCACAAGTTCATGAAGTCCCTGGAAATATTGTTAAACATACATATAAATACATATACAAACAAATGGATGATAACACTAAGTGATGACTATCCAACGCTAGACTTCACAAGCTGAGTACACGGAGACGATGATGACACAGAAATAAACCACAGTAACAACCACAAGCTTGTGTAGGGACATCCACAGTGCGCGTAATATATAAATTTAAACTGACAAAGACCACTAGACAGCAGAAATGACGAAAGATCACCATAAAACATATATCCGAACACAACAAATATCATATGTAAATATAACGAAAAGAAAGAGAAACAAAAACAATTTATAGCATTAACATATACACAAATCTGACGTCAGACAACTCGGCTCTAGATATTGGTTAAGACTATTTCAATGCCATTGCATGACACGTTAACTCATTAACGTTTTTCTTACAAAAATATCGTAAGCACCAGAAAGAATATATATTTGTGTGCTGTATCCCGACTCTCGAGAAACACCCCACAAATCCCCTACTCTTGACAAACACTGGACCACATACAAGTAACAGTTTAACAACCGAAAACAATATTTATAAGACAATGAGCAGCAAACAGAATGTCCAAATCGTTGGCCGATAAATATGTGACCACTAATCCGTCGCCAAAAGTTCTTATTTTGCTGTTAATAGTTTTTCACAATATGCTGGAAATGTCTGTGTTACATTCTCCGAAATGATTACGACGCTAAATTTCAAAGCGACTTGTTTTTGTTGAGTGGTTCGTGAATTCACGTGGTGATCACCAGTTCCAACTGTCGACAAAAGTTGAAGATGATAGTGATATCCAAACTGTTCTGTCTCGACACAGTCCGTAACGTTATTGTACTTTCTCTGTACGTGGTGGTACCACAGTAATAATCCAAAGTGTTCTTTCGATTTGTTGTTACTTTCGTTGCGGAGATGGCGCTTCGCTGTATCATTAATGTTATGGATTTCCGTTACCCGACAAGATTCACCAAAAGAAAAAGAGAATGGCAGCCAATGTTCACCGCTTTAAATTTGGGTATATAAATCCTTATCGGCAAAGCAATACAACCATGGTTGCGATGATGAGACGTTAAAACTGTTTGCTCATACCAGAATAATGATGACAATAATAGAACAGTTCAACAAAGGCGAAACATAAAATCTGGCTTTCTTTCAAAACAACCTTGTTTTGTTCATTCACAATGAGTCATCTTGACCACACTAGGCCGTGGAAATTCCCGAGTATCTTTCCTCCTTCCACCCCCAACTCACAATGTCACCTCAATTTCTCTTTATCACCCTCAGTGAAAAATTCCTCCGTAAAACAGTTTTCACACAAACTTGACAGCCCCACCCGGCTGCGGTAGGGGTACCGTTACTATCCCCTTCAGTCAACTGTCCGTCAAATCAGCGACTGCCAATTTTTCTCTGTTTTCCAAACATGTACTTCCCCAGTACCTGGACGCTGGTGTACCCACCCGTCCTATTTACTGCGTCGAATAATCTTGACCAGTCAACTTGCAACAACACAGTGCGCTTGCCTCCAGCACACACACACCTGTCAATTATCTTTGGTTCCCAATCCTGTCATTATCACCGACAGCGGATGTTCTACACACACACACGCTGCCCTCGCCACTCTGGATTCAACACTGGTCTTTCATCGCCGCGTCTGCTGGTTTCAGCCCTCCTGCCTGGTATCAAATTTACCTGTCACCGTAATGGACTCTCCCGGTTAGTCTGTATGGCGTGTCTTTATCACCGACTTTTGTGCTGCCGCTGTTTTTTGACACCCCCACTCGCTTTAGCGATATGGTTGGTTCCAATTCACCTGTAGTGGACTTGACGTGAACTGCTGTAGCCAGTTCCCGCACGGAGACAAACTCAGTGTTTATACGGTGGACACACTCCGCTGTCCACCCTCTCTCCGCGAAGAGCCCACAAATATCTCAGAATGACAACACAGTCTATAATGTTCTTGACCGTACGTGGCCTTCCAGATACTCCTTACTAAGCGACGAGCGCCCAGATGTTCTTGATCGGACGAGCTCACAGATTGTCACACGTTTTCTTGATGATAATATCAATGTTCTTGATGTTCTTTGCTTGTTATAGTCGTGTGATGGTCGTTGTCTAGGTAACGATGTTCATGGTGTGTCAATTGAGATATCTAACTGTCTCTTAAACCAACTCACCCCCGAAGTGCACCTTCACCAGTCATGAAACAAGATTCCGTTGGCGCACATAATCATTTATTCCAGAAATAAGACGAACAGACGGAACATATATATATATCCAGAAACAATGTACATCCATAGAATATAAATATCCTCCTCACAATTTAACCAGCACACATCAATGCCTTCTCACGGCCTGCTTCTTATCTCAACTCCACAAGACAGGTAATCCAGCTACTATCCACGGCTGGATCTCCCACAATACAACCCACACATTGGGTTGGAGCCACTGCTCAACTATGCAACCCACTCTGGGTTTAGCCTGTCTTCACAACTAGGAGAACAACACAACACGGAGCTCTCTCTTAAACGACCTGACCCGCAGTCGGTCTCTTCTCTCACTGACTTTCCAGTCTCCTGACTTCACACAACACACAACTGTCTTTCGACCCATCCCCCTTGGGGCCTTCCCCTCATATCCGCCCCATTATTTCTGAGGGTTGACTGTTTTCCTCGTAGCCAGGTCACTCACCTTACTGTCTCCCACTCTCATCTCCATTCTTCCTCATGCCCGGTCACTCACCTCAATGTCAGTGACCCAGGCTTATGTCACTGCGATTTTGCTGGTGTAAACATTAAATAGCACTGGGGACAAGACAGATCCCTGCGGCAACTCAGGTGTAATAGTACAGGGGTCAGAAGTCCAGGAACCCATGCGCAATGCAACCTTACGCTCATAAAGTTCTGCCGCAACCCATCTAACAAGGCAAGGGCAGACCTCCATGTCCAACAGTGTGTGTATTAACCGATCATACCTAACCCTGTTATACGCATCCTCCAGGTCAAGAGCTACCGCCACTGTCTCCTGTTTATTCTGGAAGCCCTTGTAGACATCAAATGCAAATGTTTCCAAAAGTTTCCGACTTTCCAAATGTTGCTGGAGCCTGCGTTCTACTATTTTTTTCGAGGACTTTGCCATACGTGTTTTGCAGTGTTATGATTCGGTATCCATTAAGTCTGGAGTGATCCTTACCTGGCTTTGGGAGTGGGACCAGGTAGCTATGCAGCCAATCGTGGGGGTATTTCCGCCGTATTGATGCTTAGGTTGAAACAAAGAGCCATCTCCTCCAAGTCCCCATCATTTATGTTCCTCATATGGGAGTACCTCACCCCATCCGGACCTGGCGCAGTGTCTTTAGCCCGCTTCAGTACCCGTCTAATGTCCTCCACTTTAATCTCACAGTCCTCCTTCCTAGTGACCCGTGACAAGGCTTCTCTGACGTTATCTCTAATAGCCCTATCTTGCTGATCCGTCTGTTTTAAAAATCGCACAAAAAGAGCCTCCCCTTTGTCCTTGTCAGTTGTCATAGGTCGGTTGTTATCATCATAAACGGTGCCATGTGTAATAGGTCTCTTTATCTGCCGGTGCAGCCTCCAGAAATTTCCCAATGTCACATCCCCACCAACTTCATTGATAAACTGTTCCCACTTAATCCTCTTTGCTTCAGCTGCCTGGAGTTTCAATCCTGCACCTTTACTTTTTTATACCTTTCAGCCTCTTCCAATACTGTGTCAACTGAATTGGTTACTCTTCACACCCTCTGAAAATTTCTTATGGCCACTCTCTTTTCACTTCATGAATTCTCCACCTCTGGTGTCCACCATGGTGTTTGGGTAAAGATTCTTCTTGTTGGTTTAGATCTTTCCTGTGATCTAAGACGCCCCAAGAGTGGTCGCGATTATAACAGAATGCCCTGCGAGCTCTTATAGTCCTAACTGTGCTGGACTTAGGTATCAGCACAGAACAGGAGAGGTGGTCACTTCCATGGTCTCCAAGGACGCTCAATTTTATATCTGATGCCGCCTCTTGGGATACAAGCGCATGGTCGATGGCCATGTCAGGGTCCTCGGTCTCATTGCAAGCCTAGTGGGTGTCCCGTCATTTAGACAGACAACATTCGTCTCAGCAAGAGCAGTACCCTGTCTGTTCTCTCCCGACCTGTCCCATTCCTTGGCGCGGGCGTTGAAATCACCACATATCAGATACCTGGTACCTGGGGCGTCCACTGAACCTTTCAACCAGTCCCAACTCTCTCTCTCTCTCTCTCTCTCTCTCTCTCTCTCTCTCTCTCTCTCTCTCTCTGTCTCTGTCTCTCTCTCTCTCTCTCTCTCTCTCTCTCTCTCTCTCTCTCTCTCTCTCTCTCTCTCTGCTTATGCAAGATTCCCCACTTACATATAGATTTATCAGGTTCCAGCTGTATCGGCCGATTTGTATCCGCATTCCCTGCACCACTTTACTCACCTAACCCCCGAAGGCAGAGTTAACATCAAGACTTCTTCTTTCTTCTGTCGTTCGCCTGAAATATGTCTATAACTGCAATGCGGTCTCTTGTATGAATTGAACTGTCTTTTTAGTTCACTCAGTGATCCATAGAGTTTATCTTCCACTGTTGTCTCTCTAGGCCAGAAGTTTTGCCTAGACATGTTGTAATTTGGGCAGTCTTGGAGTACGTGCTCTGCTGTCTGCGACGCCAATCCACATGTACACATGGCTGATTCACCAGTCTTGAAATCTGTATACATGTGGTTGCGTAATCTATTGTGTCCTGTTCTGAGCTGCAGAATAATGACTTGTTCTGGTATATCCATAATGTGGTAGTCGTCTTGGGCAGGTTTTGGTGGCTTTCTAACTGATTTGATCATTCTTTTCTTTTGGTGGTATGTAACGGGCACATCAGGCGGTTCTTCTTTTGCTCCTTCCTTAGCCAATTGGTCAGCTCTGTCGTTTCCAGGTATTCCACAGTGGGATGGTATCCACTGTATGGTTACCTTATGCTGACTGCTAGTTCGGAACGTAGTGTCCTTAGTACTTAGTCCTTAGTGTTCTGTACGCTTGATCTGTTTATGTAATTCTACGACGACTATGTGGACATCCCAATTAAAGGAACTTTAATTTAGGTGTGCACATGATAGGGGGAAATAATATTATTACTCCACTATCAGCTAGTGAAATTTTTTTTCCCGTGTTTCCACCCTGTTTCAGGATATTGCGGTCAACACCAGCATCTTTCAGCTGTATGTTGATTCCTAGGCCAGATTACGCTCATCAGCACGCCACGACTTTTTGAGCGACCGGCTCCATACTCTCATAAGTCACTGGCGCAACTTCTAATTCTCGTGCGCTCACGTCAACCACGAGAGTATTCGGGGTTAACAGAGAAAGCTGCTAACGCCTCGGCCAGGGAGCCGGCAGCTAGTCCAATGCATTAGTAATATACTGATATAGCTCTCCTGGCAACATAGGATCATTTCATTACTACATCCGAGAATCAGGGGATGGGTTAATGAAATTAAACATTCAAAATGCGGAATGTACATCTACATGAAAGAGAATCTCTTCCCTACTTAGGAATGGGCAAAAGTAGGAAAGGTAAATCTTCTTGGTGTGAACTAAAGATAGTTCGTACAATGTCTACACTACACTTCTTCAGTAGAACACAACCAAATGACATTATTCAAAACAAATACTATATGGCTAATGTGACGTCAATGGGACGTTTCTTCCAGAAACCTCAAAGAGACCCAAACCATTAGTTCTATCGGACGAACGACAAGTGTGTCTGTGTGAATGGATCATGGTGCAGTATGTTCTTGTATACATGGGTTCCAGTCCTCAAGAGCTGCCTCGACGAGATGGGCCTCTACAAGACGAGATGATGTTCTATCAGAAGAGGATATTCCAGTCTACCACCTGTTAGACGTTGCTCTATCCGTGATAAAATCTGCCAGTCATGCTAAAGGACCAGGTAGTCACGAATATGAATTGATGGCAGTATATGTTTCTGATGGCTTCCCCGAAAGGAAATCCAACCGCTGAGTATGACTGTGAGATGTGGCAGATGACTGTTACCGAGTTGTTTGTTTCCGGTTACCCATTTTTGATTTGCGGAACAACAATCAACATTGAATCACCATGGTATATGATATGGCTAAGCAACATCGTAATTCGGCAGTGAAGAACGTGCTTATTATTTAGGCCAACGAATTTCACGAATACAATAAACATTTTTGTTTGAACTTTAATAATAACCTTCTTCAGTATGAGTCGTTTGTGTGTTAGAAAGAGAGCCTGTTTATTTGGCCACCGTCATTATCGTGTGCAGAACTATTTAATTGATATTATGGCTTCAGTATCTAATTCATACAGTGTCGAAATATCTCAATTATCATCCGACCACATAAACTGAATTGTTTTCTTCATGAAGAGAAGACAGGTTTATGAGCAGTGAAGTGATAGACTGAATGAAGTACAATAGAGACTATATGTTACCCTCAGAATTTGGCAATAGATCGTGTTCATCGGCACCCTCTACGGTGCATAGTGCCTGGCTGGACATTGTTCACAATATGTTAAACCAGAACTTGGCACTAGTCAATCTCCGAGAGCGCAACCAGAATTACTAAACATTATTTCACATATCATCATACGTCAGAAGGTTAATCATACTTCCTGAAGTCTTCAAAGGAGAAGAGTTGTCAAGTGACATCATCTCGGTTGAATTACAAAAGACAGCAATACCGACCCATAGATTATGACGAGGATTGCTATGAGTCATCAAGTGCAACCGGAAGGAGGAACTCCGACACAGCCGGGTGAGAGTGTTGCTACATGCAGACTTACGGACTGTGATTATTGGAAGCCAATGATGGAAACTTGTTTGTCTTGATACCTGACAACTTGGCTGGACTAATTCTCCCTCTTGCAGGATTCACTGTAGTTTGCCTCAAATCTATTTGTATTGTTCCCTTATGGCTGTTGATGAGCCTAGATTAAATCATTGTGTACTGTTCTGAATTCTCATGTGTGTAATGTGCTTGTCTAGAGGTGGAGTAAATTAATTACTTTGTATGGGACAGCAATCCAAGGAACTGCGCACAACAGCGATAATTTGACTGGCCAGAGAGATTCCTTACAATGTGTAGTGACATATAGGAAGCCAACCACACCCTTTATGTCACACCATCCGACACGCATACAATAGCTATGCATCTGACATGGAAACAATATATTACATCAGACAATCAATCGATCATGTGCCATGCCGGAAAGCGTGGGCCGTCATGACTGGCCATTCCACACGATAACCAGAGTCGTGGATCAGCTCAGTGCTTCTGTCTCGTCCATGCCATGTGGCCAAGCCATCCAGGTATTTTCCTCTCGGTCTTCCTCTTGGTCTGTTCCCTTCGATCTTGCCAGTTGTCACTAAGTTCTCCAATCCATCTCTTCTCATAACATGTCCAAAAGATTTTGACTGTCCAATTATAATTTCTCTAATCAATTTACGATTTTCATTTGTCTCCTATAGTACTTGGTCATTGGCTTTTCTGTATTTTAATGGTATTTTTTGCATTTTCCTCAGAAACCACATTTCTGCAGCCATCAGATGTTTTTCAGCTTGACTGCTCATTGTCCAAGTTTCACATCCATACAAAAGAACAGGCTCTATGTATCCCCTCAACACTCATTTTCTGGTTTCAATTGACATATTTTTATTGGTCAGAATGTGTTTCACCATGGCGATTCTTGTTCTAGTCTCTTCAAGGCATCTCCCATTAGATGTTATGACTGTTCCGAGATAATTGTACCGATTCACTTGTTGAAGAATATTCCCATTTACTTGTAGCGACGAGGGCAGACTGCAAAATCATATTAATGCAATGAGTTCAACGTGCAGGAAATACAATATGAGTGTAAACACAGCCAAAACCGAAGTAATGCGAGTTAGCAGATCGCCGAGCCCAGTAAGTATACAGCTCTGAATATAGCACAACTCTGAAACCAGTTAAAGAATTCAAATATCTTGGATGTATGATCACAGAAGATGGCATATTGGACAGAGAAATGGAAATCAGATGTCAAAAAGCTAGTGCACTTACATATCAACTTTCACCCTTACTGAAACATCCAAATATACCCATGTCCGTAAAACGACAGATAATAAACAGCATATTCACACCGACCCTATGCTACCAATCTCAAACCTGGACTTTATCCAAATTACACCATCGCAAAATCAATACCTGCGAAATGAGATGCCTAAGGAGAGCTACCAACTTAACAATCCGAGACAGAGTAAGAAATGCTATTATCAGACAGACTGTGGGATCAACGCCTTGTGCCACATTTATTGAAAGACAGAAGATCAAGTGGTTTGGCCATGTCGTTAGACTGCAACACCAACAACTACCATAACTGGCCTTACATCAAAGATCATCTTCGACGAGACCACGAGGACGTCCAAGATGAAAATAGATTGACGACATCAAAGACATTGTACAATCACACGGAATGACACTATCCAGTGCCGCCCACCGGGCGCTGGAACGCAAATTATTCCTCCCCACGACGCTTGACGGCAGAAGTGGAAGATGATGATGATGATGACTTGTATATTACAGTGTACATCAGACACGCATACAATATCTATACATCTGACATGGATACAATATCTATACATCTAGGGATGGCTGTCACTTCCTTTTCAAGGGATCATCCCTCAATGGTCCATGGTGCAAGCCTGACACCCAGATCATGCTTGTGGCTCGTAGTAGCTGCCAGCACGCGACAGCGGCCACCCCCGGGCAACAGCTGTGAGAGGCTGGCTAAACCAGGCATGGGTTGCCGATTTAGTGTCAACAGATCGGTAAATTAGGGTATGCCTACACAGCATGTGAAGACAGGATTCGGAAGACTGCGCGGAAGAAATCATTCCTGATTCAACGGGCAAGATGGCGTTTACCTGCAAAGAGTTGTGGAACGTAGTGAGCACGTCAAGTAACGTAGAGCACCCTGGTCATCCACTGCACTTGTATTCGTCTCCAGTCGTCTTGACTTGGCCTGCTATTGGACTCAGGTGGACTCAGGCGAGAGAGTGAGGTCGGCAAATTGCGCAACTCTTCCTCACTTTAATCCCATTCATCGCGCAAGTCATTCTTCATCCAACGTCATATATCACCTTCAAGCCCTGTGGCGATGGGCGAGCAGTGAAGCGGCAGGCGTGGGTACGCTGGCAGCCGTAGTCGCAGACCTGCACACAGGCGGCTCAAGCGATATGGTCGTCTTCTACTGACCGGAGCAGCAGTAGGATTTGGCAGCCCCCTGAGCGACTGAGCAGCCCTCAAAGGAATACACTGCTCACCTCCATAGCATGAGGAATGGGCTAGAAAAGGTGCCCTAAAAATTGTCTGCTCCATCATTACCTAACCAGCTGTTGGTGGGTATCCTATACTGCGGTCGACATATAAACAAAGAAAAAACAGGTACAGCCAAATGAGCAAACCATATTCCTTTAACATTCGGAACTTGGAATTTACGCACCCTACTTGATAGAGACGGTGCGTCGGGTCCAGAGAGACGAACAACGCTGATTGGGAGAGAGCTGGGCAGGTACAACATCGACATTGCAGCCTTGAGCGAGACGCGACTTGCAGAAGAAGGCCAATTCTGTGAAGTAGGTGCCGGCTACACACTTTTCTGCAGCGGAAGGAAAAGCGAGAAAAGACGCCAATCCGGTGTGGGATTTGCCATTAAGTCGGCCCTGGTTCGCAAACTAGCTGGATTTCCAGCTAGATGTCAAAAAAAAATTAAATTGCCCCTGCTGAATGGAAGGAAGCATGCAACCATTGTGAGTGTCTACGCACCAACTATGACCAACGAAGATGATGTCAAGAACAAGTTCTATGAGAACCTGCACAATGTGTTAACATCTGTTCCCAAAGGAGACAAACTTATACTCCTTGGGGATTTCAATGCCAGAGTAGGCACGGACACCACCTCTTGGAGTGGCATTATTGGAAAGCACGGAGTCGGAAATTGTAACAGCAATGGACTCCTCCTTCTTCAGACATATGCCGAACACGATCTCCTGATTACCATCACAATTTTCCGTTTTCCAATAGGACATCGTGGATGCACCCTCGCTCGAAACACTGGCACCTCATTGACTATGTCATCGTCAGGAGGAGTGACAGACAAGACGTTTGGGTGACAAAATCCATGTGTGGTGCCGAATATTGGACAGACCATCGTCTCATTATCTCGAAAATAAACATACACATCAAACCACCACGGCGTCCTCAAAGGTTAAATAAGAAAAAAAAAACAAAAAAACAAACTAAATGTCACCAGCCTAAACAGCAAAAAAAAAAAATGCAGCTGTCGTTTGAAAATATGTTGGAAGACCGCATCAAGCCCAATGCTGCAGCAAAACAGGATACAGAAACAGAGTGGAGAGCCTTAAAGGAAATAATTTACAAAACTGCTATGGAAATCCGGGGCCAGCCCCCCGAAAGCATAAAGACTGGTTTGATGAAAATTCCGAAGACATCAACCAATTGTTCGCCGAGAAACATCTTCTCCTCAAGGCACATTTGAATGACCCGAAGTCAACACCAAACAAAGATGCCTTCAAGAACATTCAGAGAGTAGTGCAGCAGAAACTTCTGCACATACGGGACTCATGGCTGAACAGCAAATCTGATGAAATTCAAGGCTTTGCTGACAGACGTGATATGAAAAACTTCTACGACTCAGTGAAAGCGGTCTATCTTCCTACATTACCAGGCATAGTTCCCCTCCTCAGTGCAAATGGGGGAACATTGGTCACCGATAAGAAAGACATCCTTCAACGCTGGGCAGAGCATTTCAGCAACATCTTAAATGCAACCTCCTTCTTCGATGATGAAACCATCAACTGCCTTCCTCAAGTTCCTACTAATGATACACTTGATGACCTGCCAACCATAGTGGAAGTAACCAAAGCCATCCAACAACTCTCCAGCGGCAAAGCACCTGGTCCTGACTCCATTCCAGCAGATATATACAAGGCAGGTGGGCCGGTCCTAACAGAGCAGCTTCACCAAGTCTTTACAAACATATGGGTGAACGTGACCATGTCACAAGATATCAAGGACGCGTCAATAGTCCACCATTACAAACATAAAGGAAACCGCCAATCCTGTGACAACCACAAAAGCATCTCCTTGCTTTCAATTGCAGGGAAGTGTCAGGGTCTTAATCTTGGCTCGCTAACCTAACACATGTGAGACAGTACAAGTACAACGTGATTTGACTTAAGACTCAACGACACAACGTTCAATGGATTTATTTACAGATCATATACAAATACGATGATCACTACAAAATATACTTGATACTTCAAGACACTTACATACACAATACAGCTCACAGTCTATCTCTCAAGATGTCCAGACACTCGACTTTCAGGCACAGAAACCACACAACGCCTTTCTCTCATCATGCGTCCAGTCGAGTCAACGTCCCAGAGCTGTCTGCCTATAGCTCGCAACTTGCCTCCCACCTGAAGTGGCTTCACGAGGCATGCGTGCGTCTTGCGTCGTCCTTGCCTGACCGCTGGCCATCTCGTCAGCCAGCAACCTTGCAGGCAGGTAACTACTACTCGCCTGGCGGCGTAACGAAGTTACGGCATCCCTGCTGGGGACTAAGTCGCCTGGCGGGCGTAACGATGTCACTGCATCACTGCACTATTCTAGACTCTGACATGCTCTCCCGGCAACTTCATGAAAGATGTCATCTTTCATGTATAATATATGTACATACTGGGTTAATATTTTAACCTTGTCAGAGTCGACCCTTCTGTTGTTATATACATTGGTATCAGAATACATAGAAATACACATCTGCCATAGAAATATATAAGAAATGGAAGTTGTATTCAACGACATGTGGTGTTCAACCTTTAACACTTGTCAGGTTTCATCCTCTCGATGGCTGATTACCTCAATTGCATTATTGACCCAGTCAGATCGGCAGTACCAGCTTCACGCATCTACCTCGCAGCCTTTAAAAAAACGTAATAATATGGTTCTTGAAACAAAAACCATCTGGCTAGACCGAAATACGGCTTTATATAAGTCGCATAAAACGCTCAAACCCTGACCTCATTTGGCCAGGAGCTCTTGTGTTGGTCTGCAATGTCGGTAACACTCTGCCATGCCCAGTAGTTGGCTACCTGGTGTGTTAACAATCTGGCAACAACATGGTTATTTATACACAACACATTACCGTATACATTTCAAATTATGGCCCTTATGTAATGATGTAATAACAAATAAATGAAAGGGGAATAATTTCAAAATTTATGAAATAATTATCCTATTTCTTAGCGTCATCGCTTGACGTTTCTTCATACTAACGAGAAAAAGCCATAGTATGAATACATTAATCAAGATATGATTCTAAGATTACACTACATAAATATATAAACACACAATTCGTGTATTCAACTTTGTTGATTCCTAAAGATTTTAGAATCGTCATAGCTTTTTAAACTTGTATTCGTCGTCTGCTACTTTTGCTCTAAATTACTAACTAATCCGGAAGTACACACGAACACTAAACAGCTGATGTTTAAACTTGTAGAACACACCTGTTCCGGTCTGATGTAGTTACGGAATGTACAATGTTCTACCCGTTCATGTGTTGGATGTTTCACTATAAAACCTTCTGGATTTCGATTGACTGCAGTGGTGTAGCTGTCAATGTTTAGGTCACCCGTTCACACACGGATTTAAAATATCCCTGGAAAGTTCCAAACGCAGATACCACTGTCAAATTGGATAGTTCGCTTACGGTAAGTTCTGAGCGAATGTGGCACTGTTCTTGTTTCGTAATATATACAATTAATAAAGTTCGCTTTCTACCACACGCTACACAATTATACACGACAATCACTAGATTAATTAGTAAAATAAGAACACTATATATATTGGGAGTAACCCCTATCACATCACATCGTAGACGTTACACAGCTTTTTGTGAATGGAAAAAAAATATTCACTGATGGATGGCTGTGTCGATCTGAGTGTATTTTACACACTGCACTCAGACATTGGTGCTTACTGGGTCGGTCGGACAACGGGACAAAAGATCGGCAATCGAGTTGGTTCTGCCTGGGATATGTCGAACCTCAAAGCTGTAATCTTGGAGCTTAAGAGACCAGCGCGCTACCATCTGGTTTGAAGGTACACCTGAATTTATAAATCGCAACGGGCTGCTGTCAGACTCCACAATGAAATGGCGTCCTAGAAGGAATCTGGACAATTTAGTTATACCCACCACTAAAGCTAGGGCTTCCAATTGAGGTATTGACCAAGCCCGTTCTCTGGGTTTCAGTTTCCTGGATACGATGTACACAGGATGAAGGATGTTATTATGCTCTTGCAACAAGACTGCTCCAATCGCCACGGAGCTCGCGTCTGTACGCAATCTGAAAGGTAAATGAAGATTGGGCAATTTCAGGATCAGATTATTTAAGCTATTATCAGAAAAACACGCTTTTTTACTTTTTGGAATGCAAATTTTAGGCATTCATTGCTTACAAGTTTCTCCGGTTTATCTTTTGTTAGTAAGTTAGTAAATACTTCGGTCAGTTCAGAAAAATCAGGGATGAACTGTCTGTAATAATTTATAAGTCCCAACAAACTTCTGACTTGTTTTTTCGTAGTCGGAAGTGAGAGTTTTAGTATCTTGGACACAATGTTATCGTCCGTCGTGACAAAGCCATTGGATATTTTGTACCCCAAGAAGGATATTTCCTGGTAGGCTATGTCTACTTTTGCAGGCTTTACCGTCAGTCCGTGCTGTCTAATACGTTCAAATGTCTGTTCTAATGTCTTTATGTGGTCTGTCATCGTCTCTGTGTGAACACAGATGTCGTCTATATAGCAAATTATGTTAGGTATATCTACTAGTAGAAGTCGTGTCATACGTACGAATGTTGCTGGGGCATTGACTTTCCCAAATGGAAGTTTGCACCATTCGTACAGTCCCCAAGGTGTGGCAAATGCTGTCAGATGTTTGCTCTGTTCGTCTACCGCTATTTGCCAATATCCTTTAGTCATGTCTACCTTCGTAAAGAACCTAGCGTCTGTCAGTTCTGTCAGTAGATCGTCAGAGTTTGCCATTGTCTCCAGATCTAGAAGAGTTATCTTATTTAGCTTTCTATAGTCGACACAGAGTCTTATTGTGTTGTCCTTTTTGCGTACTATGACCATTGGAGATGAGAAGTCTGATTGGGATCGTATTATGATGTTGTTTTTCTCTAAGTTAATGATCTCCTGATGTAAGTGTTCTTTATAATGTAATGGAATGGTGTATGGTCTGCATTTTATGGGTGTGTTTGACGTGAGTGTGATGTGATGCTGTACTAATTCTGTTTGTCCTGGGTTGTTGGAGAAGATGGTGTTGTACTGTTGTATAAGATGTTTGCAACTGTCTGTTTCTGCTTGAGTTAACTTTGGGTTGATTTTAATCTCCTTCAAGCAGTTTGTCGTGTCTAATGCAGGTGTTGGAATTTCGTCACTAGCCTCGTAATCTTCATGATCTATTATCACTGTACAAGCTGTATCGTCTTGTTCGTTGTCTCTGTTGTGATATGGTCTTAGCATATTTATGTGGAATATTTTGTGTTTGTCTTTTATTTGGATCTCGTAGTCTACAGGTGAAATCTGTCTCGTCACTTTAAAAGGTCCCTGCCAAGAATCAGTCAATAAGTGTCTGTCACTAGGTAGTAGAAGAAGAACGTCCTGTCCAGGTGTCAACGTTATTGTTCTGTTACCTTTGTCAGCATATTGTCTATAAGTAGCACCAGATAATTTTAGTGCATTCTTTGCAATAATACAAGATTTGATGATTCTTTCACGCAATGATGTAACATATACGTATGATGATATGGGTTTAAGTACTGGAGTGGAGTCAGTTAACATTTGATGATAAATAGTCAATGGGCCACGTGGTTTGGCACCATAGATAAGTTCAAAAGGAGAGAAACCTGTACTAGAATGTGGTACCTTGCGATAAGCAAAAAGAATAGCTGGTAGATATACATCCCAGTTATTAGGGTGCTCTTGCGTGACTTTTGCAAGCATGTGCTTTAAATCGCCGTTAAACTTTTCTATAATTCCACTAGAGTGAGGATGGTACGGGGAATTGAAACATTGCTTCACTCCCAACATTTTGGTGAAAGCTTGGGTAGATGCGGCGATAAACTTAGTGCCCCTATCTGATTGGATAGTGTCTGGAAATCCTATCCGAGAAAATATATGGAAGAAAACTTCCATTATATCATTGGCAGTTATGTTCTTTAGCGGAATCGCTTCCGGCCAGCGGCTACATTGATCAATGACAGTTAGAATATATTTATTCCCTCTAGTTGTTGTATGATTAAGAGGGCCCACTATGTCGACAGATAATTTCTCAAAAGGTCGACTGGCTAAGTCAGTAACTTGTAACTTTGCCTGTGGGTGTTTACCTTTTTTTACCAGTTTTTGGCAGATGTCACAACTTCTGCAATATTGTTTAATGTCATTGCAAAATTTGGGCCAATGAAACTGTGTCAATAATCTTGATCTGGTCTTAGCGTATGCCATATGCCCTGCAAGAGGTATATCATGGGCAAGATGTAAGGCTTGCTTACGATAATTAGTTGGCAAAACAGTTTGGTCTGTTGTGTTGTCACCTCTGGTATAATACCTAGTGAGGATATCATTTTTCACAGCAAAATGCCATTTTGCATTCTTGGTTACCTTTGGCTTTTGGCCGATCAGATTAAAATATTTTAACAATGAAGGGTCAGCCTTTTGAGCTGTTACAAACGTTTCCTTCATGGTGTTAGTAGGTAGTGATACTGGGCTAAGCATTTGTATAGCCTCAGTTTGATTACTTTCATCATGCACTCTAGCAGTAGATCTAGTTACTGCGTTCACACATTCAATGATATCTGATGGTGATGAAACAATGTTATCAATGATGTCATGAGATCTTAGTGCTACATTAGCTACCATACATTCATTAGGTGGTGTAACATTATCAATGATGACATTTGATGGTGATGTTATGCTATCATCAATACAAAGAGATGTTATGTCATGAGGTTTATCATTCACCTCTGGTAAATTTCCAATTATAATATCACACAACGGGTTTGTTAATGCAGCGCACTTTACTTTCCCAGTGAGGAAAGGTGTTTCAATATATGCCCATGCTAGTGGGTACTTTTCAATATTGCCTGAGAATGTTCTGCATGTTACGTGCCTGCCTGTATAGTCTGTAGGCATTATGAACGTTCTCTTCAGACCAATCAGTGAGCTTCCCGTGTCTCGAAGGACTGTAGAAGACTTGCCATTCACGTATCCGTGATGGACGTTTATCCTGCCTTTAGAATCTACTACCAAATTAGCTTCTTCATTGGCAATAGGAATGGAGTGGCCGCATGTTAAAATGTCATCTTCATAAAAGGTGTTACAAACAGTACATTTATTTGCGTTAAACATGTCAAAAGCCTGTGCTGAGTTCACAGGATGTTTCTCTGATTGTTCTTCATCTGACGATGAACTGTCAAACAAGGCGGCATTTGCTTTGTTAGTCATTTGCCTACCTTTACAATCATGGCGATAGTGTCCGTACGCTTTACAGAGGAAACATTTACGCAAATTTCTGAAGGATCTACGCTCCTTATCTTGTCTGTTTACCATGTTTTGTAGGTAAGTATGATATGCGGGGTTCTTGTCGCACATCTCACCTTGATGATGTGAAATTTTACAATATTTACAGTGATTATACTTCTCAGATGTAGGCTTATGAGGTTTCTGCCTACTATAGGGTTTGTCATAGTTAGCCGATGCTACAAAATTTATGTCAGTAGCTTCACTGGCAAAACAATGTTTGTTGGCTGTGTAATACGCCGAACCACGTCTCTCAATCTCATCTACACTAGTGCATTCATTCTCCTGCAAAAATTTTGAAAATGCTGATGGAATGGATGAAATGACTTTATCTCTAATGATCAGATCTTCTAATCTTTGATAATTTTTGTCAATTTTAGCTGCTGAAGTCCATTTGGTAAATATATCTCGGACTAAGCAGAGGTAATCAGAGAACGTTTGAGTCGGTTTTGGGCTCAACTTGCTGAATTGTTCTCTGTAACCTGCCTCATCTAACATAAAATGTGCCATAATCTTTGCTTTCAGATAATGGTAATCTTTTCTGAGGTCTTTGGAGATGGTCTCAATAACTTTAAGAGGCTCCCCTGATAAACTCCTCATATAAACAATATTCCATTCAGACAGTGGAACCTGGTAATGTTCCTTTAAAGTCTCAAAATTTTGGGTAAAGGCTGCGATGCAGTCACCTGAGGTATAATTACGTACGATACCTTGATATTTCTTGTACTGGTTTTCTTTCTCCAGTCTCTCAGATTTCTTAGACTCTTTGTTAATGGCAATCTCAGTATCAAGTTGTTTCATCTTTAACTGCAATTCCAGCTCTTCTCGTTTACTCTGATCTGCTATTTCTGCCTTCTTTAATTCTGTTTCTTTTTCCATCTCTGCTTTCTTAAGTTCACTATCTAATTCGGCTTGTTTTGTCTTTGCAGCAAGTTCTACTTCTGCTTGCTTTAAGGCTGTCTCTACTTGCTTGGCAGCCCTTTCCGTCTCTGCCTGTTTTAAAGCTCTTTCAGCTGCTCTTTCTTCGCGTTCATGGTATTCAGAGTATTTCTTCTCACTCCACTTTGTTAACTCATCACCTGTCAACTGTAATTTTATCCCCATATCGATGAAATCATTTAATGACGACATGATGAAAAATGCAAATGAAATACCAGCCACACAAAATATGTTATAAGTGGTTAGTAATGAAAATAATTTACAATTGTGTTCTATTGACAATACGTGCCTAAATTTGCATTCTAAAGTATATGAAAAGAAAAATATACTCAAGTGCCCTGGATGCGGTGAAGAACGGTCGGAAATCGGGCTAGGAACTGTAGGGTCGCTAATTCGAAACACAAATGACCTCTACGCGCAAGGGTTTCAGATGGTACGGAAAACCTGCTTTGTTTTTGGAGGAAATAAATTAGCGTCTATTTGATGTGGTGTGCCTGCTTGTCACTAAGTATTGATTAGGTTTGTATGGCGTTGAGTGTAATTATAGGTCGTAAGTTTGTCCGTCAACAATTTTTTTTTTTTCAAAACACAAGTCACTTTCTTTCCCAAAACTTCCTGCTTTCCACAACTTAATTCACAAAGACCATCTACATATATATCTCAACACTCTATACAACATTGATGACACATCACTTACATCAAGATGACATTCAGTAAGGACATAGACATCAAGTTTACAAGATGGCGACAAGATCACAATGGCGACAAGATCACAATGTCGACAAGGTCAAAACGGTGACAAGTTCAACAATCACAGATGTTTTACACGTTTACAAGATCAAACAATATGTATGCACTGTACGTTTACATTTAGTCTCCATGTTTAAACAATGTAGTTATATATCAAAATGAGCCTTCAACAATCACATTTATATGTACCATAAAGTTTGACAAAAATTCTAAGTTCACAAACTCTAGTTTTAAATGTTAATTACATAAACACGTTCATTTCAAAGCCGGACGAATGAATGCCACCACGTCCACACATGTCAGGGTCTTAATCTTGGCTCGCTAACCTAACACATGTGAGACAGTACAAGTACAACGTGATTTGACTTAAGACTCAACGACACAACGTTCAATGGATTTATTTACAGATCATATACAAATACGATGATCACTACAAGATATACTTGATACTTCAAGACACTTACATACACAATACAGCTCACAGTCTATCTCTCAAGATGTCCAGACACTCGACTTTCAGGCACAGAAACCACACAACGCCTTTCTCTCATCATGCGTCCAGTCGAGTCAACGTCCCAGAGCTGTCTGCCTATAGCTCGCAACTTGCCTCCCACCTGAAGTGGCTTCACGAGGCATGCGTGCGTCTTGCGTCGTCCTTGCCTGACCGCTGGCCGTCTCGTCAGCCAGCAACCTTGCAGGCAGGTAACTACTACTCGCCTGGCGGCGTAACGAAGTTACGGCATCCCTGCTGGGGACTAAGTCGCCTGGCGGGCGTAACGATGTCACTGCATCACTGCACTATTCTAGACTCTGACAGGAAGATACTCGCCAGAATTCTTCTCAATCGCCTAACTGCCCATCTCGATCAAGGTCTTGTTCTCGAGAGTCAATGTGGCTTCAGAAAAGAACGAGGAACTGTTGACATGATTTTCGCTGCAAGGCAGCTGCAAGAGAAATGTCAGGAACAGAACTGCGAAATGTTCTCCACTTTCATTGACCTTACCAAGGCTTTTGATACAGTCAGCAGAGAAGGACTGTGGAAGATTATTGCAAAATGTGGCTGTCCACGAAAGTTTGTCCAAATAGTGCTGTCATAATCTCCCCACCAGTTCTGCCACGTCTTCATCATCGACGCCTGGCAATTACGCCAGGTACGCCTGTGAGCGACACTAACCCTGCCGTGACAGGAACGGCCAGTCAGTGCAGCGCGTGGTACACGGAGTCCACGCAGGGAGACAACCCCGACTAACGAGGGTTCACGGCGGTTAGAGGCCAGACGGCGTCGGACGGTGGTACTGGACGGACGGTTCGAATGTATGCTCGTATGGCTTGTATGTGTGAACGCGAAGAGAGAGAACGCCTGTTTGAGTGTAGAAGACTGTGCGCCTGATACGGAGGATTGTAAGTTGTGTATTGATATTGCATGTATATATTGATTGTATAATGGCATCGCGTTTGTGATTGCGCGATGCATGTAATGTTGGCGGCGAGTGAGAAGTGCGAATAAAGTGTTAGAATTGTATTCGCTGTGTGTCACGTAAAGTCATTCTGTGACAGTGTTTGTTATCACATCTGTGAGGTATTACGAGCCTGTATTACTGCTGATTGCAAGATCCTGACAGTGCGGCTATTTCATGATGGGGACGATATCATTCTTTCTTACAATTTCAAACAACTAATAAACCGTCCCACAAGGGTTACTGACACATCCTCAACTATAATTGATCATATATATGTTACTTGTCCAGATAATATTATTGAATGTTCTGTTCCTGTTTGTACAGTTAGTGACCACTACCCGGTATGTTGTACATGGTCAAGAATTGGGTTCAAACCTCTTAAACATAAACATGTAAGTATCAAATTTAGGAATTTTAAAGCATTCAACCAAGATTTAGTTTTGCAAGACTTAAGAAAAGCAGCCCTTGATCACGTTTACCAACTTCCTGACCCGGACGATGCATTAGCTTTCTGGACGAAGACAGTCTACAATGTGTTCGATAAACACGTGCCAATCAAAGAAGTTCGAGTCAAAAATCAACATAAATCCCCATGGGTCACTAGAGAAGTGCTGGAAATCATGAGAGAGCGAGATACAGGACACAAAAATAAAGACTTCATCAATTACCGCAGACTAAGGAATAAAGTTAAATATGACATTCGTAGGATAAAAAAAGATCATTTTAAAAATTTGATTGTAGATAATTCAAACAGTACAAATATATGGAAGGCTATTAACTTGCTAACCAATAAGAAACGCCCTACAGAATCAGCAATACCAAATTCTATAACATGCAATGAATTCAGTTGGTTCTTTCAATCAGAAATAGAGAATCTAAAGTCTTCAATACCAGACTCATCGTGTAATTTAAGTTCACTGGCATCATTCTGTGAGGAGAAGTGCACCAGAAATATTCCCGATGAGATTCCTTTAATGTCTGTTGCAGACGTTTATAAATATCTCTTGAACCTCAAATCAACAAACTCACACGGCCTAGATGGTATCAGTAATAGAATTCTTCGTTGTGCTGCACCAGTCATTAGTGAGTCCTTAACGTTCATATATAACCAGTGCCTGGCCAAAAACTACTTTCCATCTGCTTTTAAAATTGCTAAAGTGTTTCCGCTAATTAAAAATGGCTCAATCGATAATAGCGTTTTGGGTAATTATAGACCTATTTCCTTATTATCGTCGCTATCAAAACCACTAGAAAAACACATTCATAAAATAACGTTACACCATTTAATTAACAACGATCTAATAATTAACAGTCAATCTGGGTTTCGACCTAAATATTCTTGCCATAGTGCTCTAACAAAAATGACCGATAACTGGCACTTAAACATCAACAACGGTAGAATTTGTGGAGCGGTGTTTGTAGACTTTAAAAAAGCTTTTGATATGGTAGATCACGATATTTTAATTAGAAAACTAAAGCAAATGAAGACAAGCACCAACATGGTGAACATAATTACGTCATTTCTATCCGACAGGCAACAAGTCGTGTCCTTCAACAACTGTCTATCAAGACCCACACAGCTTAATATTGGTGTGCCTCAGGGCTCAATACTAGGTCCGCTGCTTTTTGCAGTTTATATTAATGATCTTCCTTTATATATCAATACAACTTGTGATCTATTTGCTGACGACTGTACTATATATACTAGTCAAGAAAACCGTAGTGAATTTGAGAATTCTTTACAAAAGGAACTTGATAATCTTACTAGATGGAGCAATGAAAACGCATGCAAATTAACATCGGCAAAACCGAATCCATGCTAATAACGACCAGACAAAAACTACAGACACTAGCCATAACTGGATCACCGCTCGAACTCCGCATGGGCACGTTACCTATAGTTAATGTGACTGAACATAAAACACTAGGGCTTTTAATAGACAGCCATTTGAACTGGAGCTCTCATGTTCACGCTCTTACCAAGAAAATAGCACAAAAAGTTTACCAACTTGCTAAAATTCAGCACTTCCTGGACGAAAGCACACGAAAAATATTCTATACATGCTATATCCAATCACATCTCGATTACTGTTCCACAGTTTGGGATGGTTGCCCTAAATCTAATTTAAAACGACTATGTTCTCTACAAAACCGCGCTATTCGTCTGGTTTCTGGCATAAAGCACGTTGAAAGTAATAATTTGTACAGTCATCTAAGACTTCTACCACTACAAAAGCGCTTCCTTTTCAACAAAGCCAAATTAGTGAATAAAATTATATCTCAAAATACCCCAGAGTACCTTCTGCCGCAGATTCAATCTAATGCAATGAACAGCAAGCGCCTAAATTTGGTACATGTCTCAAAGCCTAGATTGGACCTATACAAAACATGTTTTGCCTATTCTGGTGCTCACTTATGGAATCATCTGCCTCCAGATCTGAAAACTCCAATGAGTCCCTACACATTTAACCGAAAACTCTTTCAATACTTAATCCATACCGACTATATGCCACCATAATTCATTTACTGGTATAATTGTTCAGTATAATTGTTCATTATAATTGTTCACAATATATGTGTGTGCGTGTGGGAGCGAGAGAGAGAGAGAAAGAGAGAGAGAGATAGAGAGAGAGAGAGAGAGAGAGAGAGAGAGAGAGAGGGTGTCAGAGAGAGGGAGAGAGTGAATGCGTGTGTGCATGCGTGTGTGTGGAGAGAGTGATTGAGCGAGAAATGGTGGGAGAATGTGTCAGTGCATGCATTCGTACGTGTATGTGTGAGGGTGAGTGAGGGAGTGTGCGCGTGCGTGCATGCGTTCATGTGTACGTGTATGTGTGAGAGAGTGTGATTGAGAGAGTGAGTGTGTGTGTGTGTAGGATTGTGTGTTAGAGAGTGAGACAGTGGGAGAGTTGATGTGTTAGTGTGTGTGTGTGTGTGAGCGCGCGCATGCGTGTGAGTGTGTGTATATGAAAGAATACAGAGAGAGAGAGAGAGAGAGAGAGAGAGGAGAGAGAGAGAGAGAGAGAGAGAGAGAGAGAGAGAGAGAGAGAGAGAGAGAGAGAGAGCTGAGCAGATGCATGTCATGTAACACGCATGTTATGTAACACGCGAATCCATATGTTTGTGTATTCTCATCTGTCATATTATAAGTTAAATACCATTTGATTTTATCATGTATAATCTAAACTTATGTTCATTACTGTAGTTTGAGTGAGAGAGTGAGTGAGTGTGAATGAGAGACAGAATGAGTGAGCGTGAGAGTGAATGAGTGAGCGTGAGAGTGAATGAGTGAGAGTGAATGAGTGAGCGTGAGAGTAAATGAGTGAGCGTGAGAGTGAATGAGTGAGCGGGAGAGTGAATGATTGAGCGTGAGAGTGAATGAGTGAGCGGGAGAGTGAATGAGTGAGCGGGAGAGTGAATGAGTGAGAGTGAATGAGTGAGCGTGAGTGTGAATGAGTGAGCGGGAGAGTGAATGAGTGAGCGTGAGAGCGAATGAGTGAGCGGGAGAGTGAATGAGTGAGAGTGTCTGTGTGTGTGAGTGAGTGAATGAGTGAGAGTGAATGAGTGAGCGTGAGAGTGAATGAGTGAGCGTGAGAGTGAATGAGTGAGCGGGAGAGTGAATGAGTGAGCGGGAGAGTGAATGAGTGAGCGGGAGAGTGAATGAGTGAGCGGGAGAGTGAATGAGTGAGCGGGAGAGTGAATGAGTGAGCGTGAGAGTGAGCGGGAGAGTAAATGATTGTGCGGGAGAGTGAATGAGTGAGCGTGAGAGTGAATGAGTGAGCGTGAGAGTGAATGAGTGAGCGTGAGAGTGAATGAGTGAGCGTGAGAGTGAATGAGTGATCGTGAGAGTGAATGAGTGAGCGTGAGAAGGAATGAGTGAGCGTGAAAGTGAATGAGTGAGCGTGAGAGTGAATGAGTGAGCGTGAGAGTGAATCAGTGAGCGGGAGAGTGAATGATTGAGCGTGAGAGTGAATGAGTGAGCGTGAGAGTAAATGAGTGAGTGTGAGAGTGAATGAGTGAGCGGCAGAGTGAATGATTGAGCGGGACAGTGAATGAGTGAGCGTGAGAGTGAATGAGTGAGCGTGAGAGTGAATGAGTGAGAGTGAATGATTGAACGGGAGAGTGAATGAGTGAGCGGGAGAGTGAATGAGTGAGCGGGAGAGTGAATGAGTGAGCGGGAGAGACAGAATGAGTGAGCGGGAGAGACAGAATGAGTGAGCGGGAGAGTGAATGAGTGAGCGGGAGAGTAAATGAGTGAGCGGGAGAGTGAATGAGTGAGCGGGAGAGTGAATGAGTGAGCGTGAGAGCGAATGAGTGAGCGTGAGAGTGAATGAGTGAGCGTGAGAGTGAATGAGTGAGCGGGAGAGTGAATTAGTGAGAGTGAGAGTGAATGAGAGAGAAAGAGAGAGAGAGAGAGTTTGTGTGTGTGTGAGCGTACGCATGCGTGTGAGTGTGTGTATATGAAAGAATACAGAGAGAGAGAGAGAGAGTGAGAGAGAGAGAAAGAGAGAGAGCTGAGCAGATGCATATCATGTAACACGCATGTTATGTAACACGCGAATCCATATGTTTGTGTATTCTCATCTGTCATATTATAAGTTAAATACCATTTGATTTTATCATGTATAATCTAAACTTATGTTCATTACTGTAGTTTGAGTGAGAGAGTGAGTGAGTGTGAATGAGAGACAGAATGAGTGAGCGTGAGAGTGAATGAGTGAGCGTGAGAGTGAATGAGTGAGCGTGAGAGTGAATGAGTGAGCGTGAGAGTGAATGAGTGAGCGTGAGAGTGAATGAGTGAGCGTGAGAGTGAATGAATGAGCGGGAGAGTGAATGATTGAGCGTGAGAGTGAATGAGTGAGCGGGAGAGTGAATGAGTGAGAGTGAATGAGTGAGCGGGAGAGTGAATGAGTGAGCGTGAGAGTGAATGAGTGAGCGTGAGGGTGAATGAGTGAGCGGGAGAGTGAATGAGTGAGAGTGTCTGTGTGTGGGAGTGAATGAGTGTGAGTGAATGAGTGAGAGTGAATGAGTGAGCGTGAGAGTGAATGAGTGAGCGGGGGAGTGAATGAGTGAGCGGGAGAGTGAATGAGTGAGCGGAAGAGTGAATGAGTGAGCGGGAGAGTGAATTAGTGAGAGTGAATGAGTGAGCGGGAGAGTGAATGATTGAGCAGGAGAGTGAATGAGTGAGCGTGAGAGTGAATGAGTGAGCGTGAGAGTGAATGAGTGAGCGTGAGAGTGATTGAGTGAGCGTGAGAGTGAATGAGTGAGAGTGAATGAGTGAGAGTGAGAAGGAATGAGTGAGCGTGAGAGTGTATGAGTGAGCGTGAGAGTGAATCAGTGAGCGGGAGAGTGAATGATTGAGCGTGAGAGTGAATGAGTGGGCGTGTGAGTAAATGCGTGAGCGTGAGAGTGAATGAGTGAGCGGCAGAGTGAATGAGTGAGCGGGACAGTGAATGAGTGAGCGTGAGAGTGAATGAGTGAGCGTGAGAGTGAATGAGTGAGAGTGAATGAGTGAGCGGGAGAGTGAATGATTGAACGGGAGAGTGAATGAGTGAGCGGGAGAGTGAATGAGTGAGCGGGAGAGTGAATGAGTGAGCGGGAGAGTGAATGAGTGAGCGGGAGAGTGAATGAGTGAGCGGGAGAGACAGAATGAGTGAGCGTGAGAGTGAATGAGTGAGCGGGAGAGTGAATGATTGAACGGGAGAGTGAATGAGTGAGCGGGAGAGTGAATGAGTGAGCGGGAGAGTGAATGAGTGAGCGGGAGAGTGAATGAGTGAGCGGGAGAGTGAATGAGTGAGCGGGAGAGACAGAATGAGTGAGCGTGAGAGTGAATGAGTGAGCGGGAGAGTGAATGAGTGAGCGGGAGAGTGAATGAGTGAGCGGGAGAGTGAATGAGTGAACGGGAGAGTGAATGAGTGAGCGGGAGAGTGAATGAGTGAGAGTGTGTGTGTGTGAGTGAATGAGTGAGAATGAGAGTGAATGAGAGAGAGAGAGAGAGAGAGAGAGAGAGAGTGTGTGGTGTGTGTGTGTGTGTGTGTGTGTGTGTGTGTGTGGGACGCGCTGGCATCACTACTTTTACGTCACATACTTTTTATGTACACATTTTTCTCCATGTTTAGCCTTGTTTATGTTTACAACATTCATTTCACAATGTTTATTTTTCTTCCTATGTAAATGTATAATGCTCTTGATGAACGAAAGACGAGTGATTGGAAGGGCCGACTGTAAGACGGGCCTGCGCGCCCAATTTGTGACCCTAATAAAATTGATTTGATTTGATTTTGATTTGATGGTATGTAGGCAAGAGTACAGGAAAATGATGAACTATTTGAGCTCTTTCCTGTCACCAATGGGGTGAAGCAAGGTTGTGTCCTGGCACCAAAACTGTTCAGCCTCTTGTCTTCAGCTATGTTGACGAATGCCTTTGGAAACAACGACATTGGAATATACATCAACTACCGCATGGATGGAAAGTTATTCAATCTCAGAAGACTGAAAGCTAAAACAAAAAGAGAACAAAATCAGAGAACTGCTGTTTGCTGATGATTGTGCTCTGTATGCCAACTCAGAGGCGGACATGCAACATAATGTTTCAGCTTTCTCACATGCCTGTGTCAACTTTGGGCTCAATATCAACTTGGATAAGACTGTAGTTATGTATCAGCCAGCTCCAGGGAACAATCACACAGTGTCGAATATCAAAGTGAATGGTCGTAGTCTAAGTGTTGTGGACAAATTCACCTATCTTGGCAGCACTGTCACAAGCTGCCACAATTGATGATGAAGTGAATGCAAGAATCTCCAAGGCCAGCGCGGCCTTTGGCAGACTGTACAAGAATGTATGGGACAGAAATGGAATAAGCCTGCAAACAAAGCTAAAAGTCCACAAAGCAGTTGTATTATCCACACTGCTATATGCTTGTGAAACCTGGACTGTTTATCAGCGACACGCTAGGAAATTAAACCACTTCCACACAGCCTGCCTTAGGAAGCTACGGAAGATTAAATGGCAAGACAAGATCCCAGACACTGAAGTCCTAGAAAGAGCGTCCATGTCCAGCGTCCACACTCTACTAATGAAGAATCAGATTCGCTGGGCTGGTCACTTGACTCGCATGCCAGATCACAGGCTCCCTAAACAAATATTTTACGGCGAATTACGTTGTGGTAAACGCTCCCAAGGTGGTCAGAGGAAACGCTTTAAAGACACTCTGAAAATCTCACTGAATGCTTTTGGAATTCATCATGACACCAGGGAGACTGCAGCCAGAGACCGAAATTCGTGACGTGCATCATTACACAAGGGTACAGTCACGTGTGAGGCAAACTGGCCTGCGAGAGCTGTGAAGAAAAGGCAGGACAGAAAAACCACTGCAGGAAATCCTCCTCCAGAGACGTCAAGCATTCTTTGTCCACATTGTCAAAGAACATTTCGAGCCAAAAATAGGCCGTATCAGCCATCTTAGAACCCACGGCTCCATACCTTCAACCCCACTGGATGAAATAAATGGTCATCTTCATTCTTGATGGACAAACAACAAAACATCTTTACATCTGACATTTATACAATATCTATACATCTGACATGTATACAATATCTATACATCTGACATGTATACAATATCTTTGCATCTGACATGGATTCAATATCTATACATCTGACATGGATACCTTATCCATCAGTCAATCAATTAAAGTGTATTTGTATAATCAGGACATTTGTGTGTGGGTGTGATGTCCTTGTTGCTGTCATCCACAACATCTTCATATGGACTGGTCAGATTATCATCAATTTCCTCATACGTGTTAGCCACAGTATCAGCACACGTGTTAGCCACACTATCATCACACGGCTGTACCACATAACCGTCACCAAACACCTCCTCAGGCTCGATCTTTCCCTTCGATCCTATCTGTGATGCCATCTGGTTCGCTGACTTAGAAAATCCAGGAAGTTCAAATCCGTCGTCTGTTTTGGAATAGAGAAGACAGTCGTTGAACAGGCATGATTATAGAGAAGCTCTAGACGTTAAAGATAACTACGTGTCTTAACTGAGAGTCCGACCAGCGGGTAAACATGTCAACAACCTAGCTACTGTACAAGCTGCCCCAATGTAGCCACACATCCAGTGTACAAGCTGCTCCAATGTAGCCATACATCCAGTGTACAAGCTGCCCCAATGTAGCCACACATCCAGTGAACAAGCTGCCCCAATGTAGCCACACATCCAGTGTACAAGCTGCCACAATGTAGCCACACATCCAGTGAAAAAAGTGCTCCAATGTAGCCACACATCCAGTGTACAAGGTGCTCCAATGTAGCCACACATCCAGTGTACAAGCTGCTCCAATGTAGCCATACATCCAGTGTACAAGCTGCCCCAATGTAGCCACACATCCAGTGAACAAGCTGCCCCAATGTAGCCACACATCCAGTGTACAAGCTGCCACAATGTAGCCACACATCCAGTGAAAAAAGTGCTCCAATGTAGCCACACATCCAGTGTACAAGGTGCTCCAATGTAGCCACACATCCAGTGTACAAGCTGCCCCAATGTAGCCACACATCTAGTGTACAAGCTGCTCCAATGTAGCCACACACCCAGTGTACAAGCTGCCCCAATGTAGCCACACATCCAGTGTACAAGCTGCCCCAATGTAGCCACACATCCAGTGTACAAGCTGCTCCAATGTAGCCACACATCCAGTGTACAAGCTGCTCCAATGTAGCCACACATCCAGTGTACAAGGTGCTCCAATGTAGCCACACATCCAGTGTACAAGGTGCTCCAATGTAGCCACACATCCAGTGTACAAGCTGCCCCAATGTAGCCACACATCTAGTGTACAAGCTGCTCCAATGTAGCCACACACCCAGTGTACAAGCTGCCCCAATGTAGCCACACATCCAGTGTACAAGCTGCCCCAATGTAGCCACACATCCAGTGTAAATGCTGCTCCAATGTAGCCACACATCCAGTGTACAAGGTGCTCCAATGTAGCCACACATCCAGTGTACAAGGTGCTCCAATGTAGCCACACATCCAGTGTACAAGCTGCCCCAATGTAGCCACACATCTAGTGTACAAGCTGCTCCAATGTAGCCACACACCCAGTGTACAAGCTGCCCCAATGTAGCCACACATCCAGTGTACAAGCTGCCCCAATGTAGCCACACATCCAGTGTACATGCTGCTCCAATGTAGCCACACATCCAGTGTACAAGGTGCTCCAATGTAGCCACACATCCAGTGTACAAGGTGATCCAATGTAGTCACACATCCAGTGTACAAGGTGCTCCAATGTAGCCACACATCCAGTGTACAAGGTGCTCCAATGTAGCCACACATCCAGTGTACAAGGTGCTCCAATGTAGCCACACATCCAGTGTACAAGGTGCTCCAATGTAGCCATGCTTCCAGTGTACAAGCTGCCCCAGTGTAGCCACACATCCAGTGTACAAGCTGCCCCAATGTAGCCACACATCCAGTGTACAAGGTGCTCCAATGTAGCCACACATCCAGTGTACAAGGTGCTCCAATGTAGCCACACATCCAGTGTACAAGGTGCTCCAATGTAGCCATGCTTCCAGTGTACAAGTTGATGCTATTCCCATATCGGACACCGCTATTGGGGTGGGACCTTTTTGGTCTATATATATACTAGGTCACGAAACATGAGATGGAATGACCAGTTCCCGTCTTCGACATCATCTTGTGCCACGCCCATAGCCTGGGCGGTCATGTTTTGCCATCTCAGTCGATCAGCAGAGACGTGGATCAGCTCAGTGTTCTTATCTAGACCATGCCACGTGGCCAAGCCATCCAGGTATTTACTTCTCTGCCTTCCCTTTGTTCTCTTCCCTTCGATCTTGTCAGTTGTCACCAAGTTCTCCAATTTATTTCTTCTAAGGTGCCCAAAACAATGTGATTGTCTACGTCTAATTTCTCTAATCAGTTTACGATTTTCATTTTTTTTCTTGTCATTGGTTAGTTTTTTTGTTTTTTGTTTTTGTTTTTTTGTTGTTGTTTTTTTGTCCTTATATTCTTTGCATTTTCCATATAAACCACATTTCCACAGCCAACAGATGTGTTCAGCCTGTTTGCCATTGTCCACGCTTCACATCCATACACAAATACAGGTTCTATGTAGCATACCAACACTCTTTTTTCTCGTTGGAAATGACATCTTTTTATTGGTCAGTATGGTTTCCATCTTGCAAAAGGCTACATTCGACATGGCGATTCTTGTTCTAATCTCTTCAAGGCATCTGCCGTAAGATAGTATGACTGTTCCGAGATAATTGTACCGATTCACTTGTTGAAGAATATTCCCATTTACTTGTATATTGTATACTTGTATAGATCAGCTACTCCAAATTGCCGGCTTCAAATGTTACTACAACAGACGACATCTGGGAATGGCGATTCTCGTTCGCGACAGCATGGTGGCGTCAGAGCTAGACATGTCCAGTTGGGACAGTGACGATATACAAATACAGGCGTTGAGAGTTCATTCCAGTATACCATTCGTGGTGGTTAATGTTTATGCCCGCAATGCCAGTGTGGACGCCCAGAAGTGACAGTGCTTAAGTGGCATATTAGGCCACGAGAGAAATGTTATTTTCTGTGGTGATTTCAACGCTAAAGGCAGATCATGGGGAAACACTTCATCCAATACACAGGGGGAGGAGCTCGAGACTGCACTGGAAACCATCGACCTGGTTTGTATCAACAGTGGCTGTGTCACCAGGAACAGCAAGCCGTCCGGGCGATGAGGACAGTGCTATTGATCTGGCGCTAGTTTCACCTTCACTCACTACAGTGTGTAGATGGGGTGTCCTAGGACACCATGGCAGCGACCACCACCCGTGCAGCATACTGGTGGAGAAAGGCAGAACCAGGCAGCACAAGCTAAAGGTAAAGACGTTCCAGTATGACAGTACAGGGCAAGATGTGGTGAGTAAAATAAGACGTGACAAGCGCAGAACGTTTCAGGGCAGGAAAAAAAGCTGGGAGCAGCCACCGTGGTGGAGTTTCGAGGTGGAGAAGGCTTGGGTGGATAAGCGTAGTGCTGTAAGGAGATGGCAAAATGCCAAGAAGAACAGAGCTGGTCATCCTAGTCCCTGCTTGCACTTAGAAAGAGAGATGCACACAAAAGTAAGCTACTTCAAAAAACTGGTCAAGGTTGTTAAAAGCGAAAAATGGGCAGAGGTGTGTCAAAGAGTAAGCACAGACAAGTCACTGAAATTGTTCTGGCGACTACATAAAAGCATGAGTGGTGTAGTCAAGAATAAGAGCATTTCTGACTTCCAAGGTGCTGACCTCATCTGGCAGAGGACTGACGAGGACAAGGGCAAAGCCCTCTTTGAACGCTACCTTGAGCAGAGCAACCAGACAGACATGGGAGGCCGAAATCTGGCCAAGGAGGTCACCTCAGACAGATGCAAGGCCCAGAACACTTCGGATGAAGACACAGTGACAGTGAAAGAAATCAAGGCTGTGCTTCGACGATCAAAAAACAGTGCTCCAGGTCCTGATGGCATAAGATACGACGACATAAATAGGTGTACCGACAATGAGCTAGAGAAACTAGCAGACATGTACAACAACAGTATAGGGAGTGCTAGCATCAAGGAGGAATGGTTACACAGCTATCTGATTCCCTTGCCGAAGCCTGACAAAGACCACAAAAAAATTCAGGGATATCGAATTATAACCATGCAGAATACAATAGGCAAGCTGCTGGAGAAGGTAATTGCCAGGAAAATATCAAGCCAACTAGAGAGGCAAGGTGTTTTCCCACCCACCCTGGGTGGGTACCGTCCAAAAAGGGAAACCTGGACCAATGCAGCAGTCTTTGCCCAGGATGTCTATGAAGGTTTCCACTCAGGCACTGAAACCGTTGCTGCAGCGATTGATCTTGAGGACGCATACAACAGAGTACCACTGGATTTTTTAATGTTTCAGCTTCTCGAACTAAACGTAAGTCCATTCCTCCTTAGTTGGATCGCTGCAGCCCTCTTCCAACGGAAAGTAGTTTTTAGATGTGGCAGTTGGACTTCGGAACCAACAACAATATATCCTGGCCTACCACAGGGATCACCATTATCTCCGGTACTGTTCAACGCCTACACAGTGAGAATCACCAGTGAGCAGATCACTGGACCTGGCAGGACATTGTCATATGCCGATGATGTTTTAGTGTATCGTCAGGGTAAGGATAGAGAGGAGGTTGCTGTGGAACTACAAACCGAACTCAATCGCATAAGTACTTGGTGTGATGAAGCTGGGGCAATGGTCAACCCAACAAAGGCAACAGTGACTTGGTTCTCGTTGAATAATCATATTGTCAACACTCCAACACCAACTGTAATGCTGTGTTCAGAGACGGTGGAAAGAACGCAGGCAATGAATTACCTGGGGATACGGTTTGATCGAAGCCTTGCTTATAATGTGCACATAGACCAGGTGATAACAAAGGCCAAGCGGGGTTTGGCAGCGATGCGGGTGATGGCGGCAGCAAACTGTGAGCAACGCCATCTATGTCTTCTGTACGAGGGATTGGTCATGTCTGTTTTGGAGTATGCAATGGCAATCCTGACTCTCAGCCATAAGCAGATAGAAAGGATGGAAAGGATACAGAATGAAGCTATGCGCATTATTCTTGGATGTACAAGAGATACAGCATGCAGGGCGATGCGCTACCTTCTTGGGTTTCCAACCATTGAAGAGAGAATACAAGATTGCAGGGCACGCGCCTACCTCAGAATTAACGCAAACACACAACATCCACTGCATAGTGAAATTAGGAAGGTGAAGGGCAGCAGGTTAAAAAGAGGACGGTCGTGGATGGGTCAAGCCGAAGACATTCTTCAACAGGTGTGTTCACTTGAGGACTTAGAACCTGGCGAGGAGTGGGTGCAAGTGCCAACAGACTTCTGCACATCCTTTTCAGTTTGCATCCAACTAGATAGAAAATGCAGACAAGAAAATCCGGCTGCTGTTGAGGCTGAAGTACAAGCGTTGATTTTCGAGAATTCGCTAGACGGTGACGCGGTCATCTACACAGATGGGTCGGTCGTCCGACATGTGAGAAGCTCATGGGCCTTTACAGCTCGGGCCGGAGGGAGAATTGTGAAGGAGGACTCTGGTGCTTTCACTGAAACCACAAGTAGCCTGACCATGGAAGTCATGGCAGTAAGTAAAGCAATAACATGGCTCGAGACACAGACATTCACTAGGGCTTGTTTCCTTAGCGACTCAATGAACATGATCAAGAGGATAGAGGAGGGGTCGATCCGAAGAGAATGGTTGCTGCCTCTGGAGCGGTCTCGGACTGGCAAAGATTAGTTTCATCTTCGTGCCAGGGCATGCGGGAGTACAAGGAAATGAGCGGGCTGACAAGCTCGCAGGTGAGGCTACTGTGGAGGGCGGACGCGCCATGGACCAGGCCGACATTCTGAATGCTCTACGAGAAGTAAGACTTTTGCGAGAACCAAGTGATGACTGTGAATCTACAACAATGGCCAGACTGCGAGAGCAGGAAATTAAAAGAGGGGTGGCCAAACAAGAACACTACGCAGGAAGCCAAAGAAGATTGATAAACCAACACAGAACTGGCGTCGTTAGCCGCTACACGCTGCGGGATTTGCTGAGGAGGGGATCCGAGCACTTATGGACTGAATTGTTCGATGTGCAATGAGGATGATCTGTCGACTAACTAACTAACTAACTAACTTGTATATTACATTGTAATATTTCCTTCTTCCTAGTGACAACCAAAATCTGTGTCTAATTACAATTTAATTCTAACCCTAGCTGTTCACTGTACTAACTATTGCAGATCCTGCTCATTGTCTGCAATCAATGCTCTATCATCTGCATATATAATATTACTAGCTGACCCGGCCCGGCTTCGCCAAGACCCTGGCGGGGATCTATCTATCATCTATCTGTCTATCTGTCTGTCTGTCTGTCTGTCTGTCTGTCTGTCTGTCTGTCTGTCTGTCTGTCTGTTTGTCTGTCTGACCCGACCCGGCTTCTCCCAGCCCCTGGTGGGGAGCGTCTCATAAAATTCATATAACAAAACAAAACCTTACTTAAGAATGTCCTTCCACGCACAATGTGTTCTCTTTCACAGCGCACACAATTTCCTTTTAGTATTTTAACAGGCGTGCTGCGTGTATGGTATTTGTGTAGGTCTGTTTAACAGGGCGTTCAAACATCAAATGACATATTTACATAGTATGGCTAGTAGTATGCATAAAGTATGAAAAAAAATGTCCTTCCACACACCATGTGTTATCTTTCACACCCACAACATTGAATGAAAAACCCGATGTTGGCCATCAGTTTTTTTTAAACAAAATCAAAATAAAGCATATACACATATTATGCAAGTGCGAATTATGTAATGACCTTCTACCGGCCAAGCGAACGGAATAAAACAAATCCTGCGGTTAATTCAAAAGTTTTTCTCCCAAATTAGTACAGAAATAAAATTCTAACGTATATAAAATAGATCCAGTATTTTTAATGGAAACTGATTTTAATCACATACATGACTGTAGATAACTTCTTTAAACATAAAAAGATGAGTTAGAAAATTTTCACTATTTAAATAGATGCATTATTTTTATGACTGGCAAGAGAAGGTCAACCAGAGAGACGAATGGAGACGGATTGTATCTGCAGCAAAGAACCTCAATGGCTCGGAACGCTGAAGAAGAAGAAGAAGAAGAAGATTATTTTTATGAAAACTTTGAAAATGCCTTAAAGATTTTATCATTATATATTATAACGCATATGCCTGTAGATAACTGTAGAAAAGGTCCACCTATTTGAGAAATATGCAACAATTATTTTAATTGTAATTATATAGCAATGACATTAAATGTTATGCCCCTTGAAATAACTATTCTTAAGTTAAGTCCCCTCGGTACATATAAATTATAATGTAATAACAAAATTTAATTTTATTACGTAAATAGCTGTTTGTAAACTAACAAACTATGACAGTTGGTTGCACGGGAATGATAAGAACACGTGTAGAAAATTTCATTTCAATCGGATGGACCGTTCGCGAACGCAGAAATAACATGCATACAGAGATACAGACAGACAGACATTGTATTTTATAGATATAGATTGATGTTTCGTCATCCAATGATGATTCCTTTCATATCTTCTACATTTCTGAAAATATTTTCACAGTACAGGGAAAAGAGATCTGGAGACATTACACATCCGTGTCCCACACCTCTCTAACAGGCTGATATTGACCTACTCATTCATCATTCAGTAGCATGTCATTTGCAGAACCTCGCTCCCATAACAACCTTCCGGAAAACCTCTCGATCATAAGCAAGATGTCCCGCGTCCGATACGCCCACTGGGAATCATCCGCTACATCTTGCACACATCTTCTCTTCGGCCTTCCTCTTCCTCTCTTTCCAGGCATATACCCCTCCATTATTGTTCTCTCCAAACTTTCGTGACGTTCAAGTGACCTAAATATTTCAATTTTCTTTATGTTATCGTCTTTAATCGCCAACCTTCTTCAATATTCAATATTGACCTACCACAACATCAATATTTATGGCAGCTTGCTGTTTCCAGTATATGATCTTTCCAAGTCAAAGGTCTTTCCCTTGATTTTGTAGATCTACAATCATCTCCACCATGTTCACGTCTTACTTTATTGAATGCCTTTGTGTAGTCAATAAAGCAAAGATACAGATATTTGTTTACTTCTATAGAGCGTTCAATTACTGTTCTTAGCATATACACAGCATTAATTGTACACTTGTCTAGTACAAACCCGTGTTGGCCTTCTTCTATTTCGGGTTGTTAATGGTTGTTAGCATGCTAATTCTTTGCATGCTAATTCTTAGCAAATTCTTCGTGATGTGGCTCATTATACTACTTTTTTGATGTTGATCACATTCCAACGCTCCTGATTTCTTCGGGATTGCAATAAATATAGAATTACATAATTCAGGAGGTATATCTCCAGTACCATATATTGTTTTCAGCAGTGTAATAATTTGGTCGATTAAATATTCTTCTAAGGCATTGATCATTTCTGTTCACAGTTTTCATATTGTTAAGAGGATTATGAATTTCCATCTTCAAAATTGATGGTCCTTCATTATTATTTCGAATATCATGCTGTTCTTCTCTTGTATCATCATAAAGGTTCTTTACATAAGCGGACCATACATTGTAAAATCTTTTATTTGTCTATTATGATGTTTCCATCTTTTGTTTTTAGGCAGCCTGTCAATGTATGTGTTCTTTTATTATTAGTGCCCTGAATTATTTTGTGCATTAATTTTGTATTTTTAATGGTGTGTTATTTTTCAATTTCTATGCAATTTATTTTCGAGCCATGCTTCTTTTGTTAGTTAGTTTAGTTAGTTAGTTAATTAGTTAGTTAGTTAGTTAGTTAGTTAGTTAGTTGGTTGGTTGGTTGGTTGGTTGGTCGACATATCATTCTCATTGCACGTCGAACAATTCAGTTCATAAGGGCTTGGATCCCTTACCCAGTGAATCCAGCAGCGTGTAGCAACTGAAGACAACAGTTCAGTGTTGGTTTATTAATCTCCTTTGGCTTCCCGCGCAGTGTTCTTGTTAGGCCACACTTCTTTTAATGTTCTGTTCTCGCAGTCTGACGATGGTTGTAGATTCACAGTCATCACATTGTTCTCGAAAAAGTTTTACTTAAGCTAGAGCATTCAGGATGTCAGTCTGGTCCATGGCATGTCCGCCTTCCACAGTAGCCTTACCTGCAAGCTTGTCAGCCTGCTCATTTCTTCGTACACCCGCATGCCCAGGCACGAGAATGAATCTAATCTTTGCCAGCCGAGACCGCTCCAGAGACAAGCAGCCACTCTCTTCGAATCGACCCCATCTCTATTTTCTTGAGCATGCTCATTGAGTACTAAGGAAACATGCCCTAGTGAATGCCTGTGCCTCGAGCCATCTTATTGCTTTACTTACTGCCATGACTTCCATAGTTAGGCTACTCGTAGTCAAAGCAAAAGCACCAGAATCTTCCTTCACAATTCTCCCTCCGGCCTGAGCCGTAAAAGCCCATGATCTTTTTACACGTCGAACGGCCGATCCATCTGTGGAAATGACAACATCACCCTCCAAAGAATTCTCGAAGATCAAAGCCAGTACTTCCACCTCCACAGCAGCCGGAGTTTCTTGACTGAATTTTCTGTCTAGTTGGATGCAAACTGAAAAGGGCGTACATAAATCTGCTGGCATTTGTACCCACTCCTCTTCAGGTTTTAAGTCCTCAGGTGAATATACCTGTTGAAGAATGTCTTCGGCTTGACCCATCCACGACATTCCTCTTTTTAACCTGCTGCACTTTACCTTCTTAATTTCACTGTGCAGTGGATTATGTGTCTTTGCATTGACTCTGGAGTAGTAACGTGCTCTGCAGATTTGTATGTTGTCCCCAATGGTTGAAAATCAAGAAGGTAGCTCATCGCCATGCATGCTGTATCTCTTGTACATCCAAGAATAATGCGCATAGCTTCGTTCTGCATCCTTTCCATCCTTTCTATCTGCTTACGGCTGAGAGTCACGATCGCCATCGCATACTCCAAAACAGAAAAGACCAGGCCCTCGTAAAGGAGACATAGATGGCGCTGCTCACAGTTTGCCGCCGCCATCACCCGCATCGCAGCCAAACCTCGCTTGGACTTTGTTATCACCTGGTCTATGTGCTCAAGATAAGCAAGACTTCTATCAAAACGTATCCCATTGCCCGCCTTCTTTCCACCGTCTATGAACCCAGATTTACAGTTGGTTTTGGAGTGTTGACAATATGGTTATTCAAAGAGGACCATGTCACTGCTGCCTTAGTTGGGTTGACCATTACCCCATAGTCCACACACCAAGTGCTTATACGATTTAGTTGGTTTATAGATCCACAGCAACTCGATCTCGATCCTTACCCTGAGGACACACTAACACATCGTCGGCATATGACTATGTCCTCCCCAGTCCTCTGATCTGCTCACTGGTAATTCTCACAGTGTAGGTGTTGAACAGCACCGGAGATAATGGTGATCCCTGTGGTAGGCCAAGATATATTGTTGGTGGTTCAGAAGTCCAGCTGCCACACTAAAAACTACTTTTCATTGGAAAAGGGCAGCGGCGATCCAACTAAGCATAAATGGACTTAGCTTGAGTTCTAGTAGCTGAAACATTAAAAAAAAATTTAATGGTATTCTGTTGTACGCATCCTTGCATACTCTTCTGACTCTTTTGTGAATCTCTTCATTTTTGTCAGTGTTATTTTTGTTATGTTCTTATTTCCATTAGTTGTACAATTCTTCAGTCATCCATTTCTTACACCCACTTTCTTTAATTTTGGAATAGTTGTTTCTGCAGCCAAAACTGATAAAGAAACTAATTACATTTATAAAGCTGAAGTAACGCCCAGAGGATCGAGTTTATTCATCCCGTTTGACCCCATCTAACTCGGGGGCTCCACAGAAAGGCCAACAGCCTTCCTTGAGCTTTGAACAGATCCCGAGCTGCATTGCTCTAGAATGTTTTATGTAAGCTGATTAATATATTTAGATCCCCGCGTACAACCCGTAGACTATCTAAGTTCCCGGTACACATCTATGTGGATACATACAAGTCCATACAGTAACACATATAAGGTGATGAAAGGAATTTCCATATTTGGTGTCGGCGTGTGCGTGTGCGTGTGCGTGTGTGTGTGTGTGTGTGCGTGTGCGTGTGTGTGTGCGTGTGCGTGTGTGTGTGTGTGTGTGTTTGTGTGTACAAACATCAACTTAGATATCCGCATGAGTGGACATCTCAGAAACTGCTACAGGCAGTCAGGCTTCACTTCTCCCTCACCAGTCTAATAGTACAAACGTTCACACGTTACCGGTGAACTGTGACCTGTGAGTTTATCACGCCGCACACATCAAAACCGCAACATGAAAAAAACAAAAAAAAACAGCGAATGTATACACACCTGGCAGACTTCGATGGACCTTGCTGGGGTCAGTCTGTGACAGAGAAATGTTGTTCCTAGACTCAACGCCGTGTGTTTTAAACCTGGCTGCCTTACGCCGCCTGTGAACAGAGTCATTTCATCTTAACGGAGATAAGATCACATTGGATGTTTGCTGTGTTTATGTTGGTTGTATTCCGTAGATATGCATGACTATGCTGACTTCAATTCGTTAATCCTGTTAATAGTAATAATCAAGTTAGTCTTATTACTGAATGTTATTGTATATCAACTTTAATGCATTAACGTTACTCAGAAGCTTTAATTTTAATTGCACGCATCCAGTCAAACTCCAAGACAACAATAATTTAGGGGAGTTTGATCTAGATTATAATGGCGGCTGTAACGTGGTGTCAGATACAGTAAGATGTAGATTATAATCACGGCTATAGAGTTGTGTCAGGTAGAGTAAGATATAGACTATACTGTCGGCTGTAGTGTGGTGTCAGGTACAGTAAGATACAGACTATAATGTCGGCTGTAGTGTGGTGTCAGGTACAGTAAGATATAGACTATACTGTCGGCTGTATTGTGGTGTCAGGTACAGTAAGATATAGACTATACTGTCGGCTGTATTGTGGTATCAGGTACAGTAAGATATAAACTACTATCGGTTGCAGTGTGGTGATAGATAGAATAAGATATAAACTATATTGTCGGCTGTAGTATTGTATTAGGTAGAGTAAGATATAAACTATACTGTCGGCTGTAGTGTGGTGTCTGATAGAATAAGATATAGATTATAATGTCGGTTGTAGCGTGGTGTCAGGTACAGTAAGATAAAGACTACACTATCTGCTGTAATGATCAAGAGATAATGATGCACATTATTTACCTGAAGACAATAATCCCAGCGGCAATGATTACAGCCACTATAATCACACTAAGCAAACATCCCACGATGATACCAATCAGTTGCCCGTTGTCGGGACCCGCAGGGCTTCCATAATCTGAAATCGGTGATAATGTGTATCTATCAGAGGTGACAAACATTCTAGAGATGACTGGCTTCTACAGCGGTGAAATGAACAGTTAATAGTTTGTTGAGTCAAATCATGAGATGTCTGACTGAAGTGTGAAATCTGATTCTCTAAGTTAAACAATAGTATGTTATCAATCTATCACAATTCGTCCATTCATTAATTTCGTCAGTCTGAAGACTACAGTTGATCATCTAATTCCACTACCTCCCATTCTCAGCAAGTCTCCCAGCTCAGTATGGCCCGGGCCCATAGTCCTTTGATGCCTTTGTGGTGCCGTGTGTCTAGAGTATCCTCTTTCTCTCTTAGTCTTATATCTTTCCCCATGTGTTTTCTTTCCAAACAGTAGACCACCATGTCTCATTGTGCGGCCGCCATGTCTCATTGTGTGACCGCCATGTCTGATTGTGCAACCGCGATGTCTCATTGTGCGACCGCGATGTCTCATTGTCCAACCGCCATTGCCATGAGCCACATTAGTATAGAAAGAAGAGTAGTAAGTAGTGTAAGGAAGGAAACCCAGAATAATTTGGTAGAGCGGGAGTTTTGTACCTTAATATGCCAGGACACACCGTGATGTGTGGGCAGAAGCAAGGGAGATAAGCTGCTGAAACACCAGCAAGAGTTAGACACCCTTTACTGAGTGTTACAGAGTCTGGTCAAGCACAGCTCAAAAACATCTCGTGCGAGTTGTGAGACACGCAGAAAGAGAGCGATCCGAAGTTCAGTTGAGGAGTGCAAATTATTTGAAACGTACACTCAGTGATTCAGGGTCAGACAGTAAACATCGTACGCTCTATCTTGAAGAAAATACGACCATCAACCATTCCATGTTAAAGAGTCAGTTTTTTTTAAGTTTATCGTCAGTTTATCTGACGTGACAACAGCAACTTGTACGACGCTAATTCGCCAGAATTTCAGTGGGCGATGGCGAGGCTAACAACTTGATTCGGTGGGACGTTGCGACACTTGACTATGGTGAGAACCCAGCGAATGTGTATAGGGAAGTGTTCAGATGCTGACATTTGTAAGTATATTTTTGTGTTCTCTCTTTATCAAAGCTGTTGTTAGCAGTTTGGTGAGAACCATGACGACAGACAAGAGTAAGCTCAGGCCACCTTTGACATGCCACCATGACTTAGGCAATTGGGAGTGTGGCGCATGAAATAAGGCACGACTGGGTCAGTATGATGGATGATACTGAGGTGTGGTAAATAAAAGCTTTGAAATCGCTGGAAAGCAAGCCTTCTTCGGTGTGTTAAACGTGCCAGGAGTCGATTGGTGAACGAGCCAGAAGAATGAATGCACATCCCCCCCCCCATACATACATCATGGCAGCCATGTCTCAATGTGTGACCTCCATGTCTCATTGTGTGACCTCCATGTCTCATTGTGTGACCTCCATGTCTCATTGTGTGACCTCCATGTCTCATTGTGTGACCTCCATGTCTCATTGTGTGACCTCCATGTCTCATTGTGTGACCTACATGTCTCATTGTGTGACCTACATGTCTCATTGTCTGACCTCCATGTCTCATTGTGTGACCTCCATGTCTCATAATGTGACATCCATGTTTCATTGTCTGACCTCCATGTCTCATTGTGTGACCTCCATGTCTCATTGTGTGACCTCCATGTCTCATAGTGTGACCTCCATGTCTCATTGTGTGACCTCCATGTCTCATTATGTGACCTCCATGTCTCATTGTGTGACCTACATGTCTCATTGTCTGACCTCCATGTCTCATTGTGTGACCTCCATGTCTCATTGTGTGACCTCCATGTCTCATTGTGTGACCTCCATGTCTCATTGTATGACCTCCATGTCTCATTGTGTGACCTACATGTCTCATTGTGTGACCTCCATGTCTCATTGTGTGACCTACATGCCTCATTGTGTGCCCTCCATGTCTCATTGTGTGACGTCCATGTCTCATTGTGAGAACAAGCGAGGATAACCTACAACTAAAATCTACAAAGGAAGATAACCTTGCACTATCATCTGTATGGGAAGGTAACATATCACTGTCATCTATATTGGAATATATCATACCACTATCATCTCTATCGAAAGGTAACACATAACTATCATATATATTGGAATCTATCCTACCAGTATCATCTGTATGGGAAGGTAACATATCACTATCATCTATATTGGAATCTATCCTACCACTATCATCTGTATGGGAAGGTAACATATCACTATCATCTATATTGGAATCTATCCTACCACTATCATCTGTATGGGAAGGTAACATATCACTATCACATATATTGGAATCTATCCTACCACTATCATCTGTATGGGAAGGTATCATATCATTTGTACATGAAGATGATTGTCCAATGCACACACACATTGGGGATCTTGCTATTGCGCCGCGGTTGTGCACTGTGCTGAAGTTCCCTTTGTGTGGTACGATAGTAGATATCGGCGAACTTGGGGTGCATCTGTGTGGTACAGATGAAGATAGTATAGGGAAACTATAGAAATGCATCCACACAGTGTGACCAGGACTTCATATCTTCTTAAAGTCATGTAGATACAGTGAGGCTTCTGATGTCAGAAACCCAATAGGAACAACACAACACACAACAACAAAACAAACAACTACAAACCTTGTTTACATATCTGCACATCGTAGCCGTCTAGACACCCGAACATACAGACCCCGGTCACGTGATGACAGGGAGACTGGTCGGTGGTGTTGCTGGCCACACAGATGCTGCTGCAGTTGTAGCCACAGCCTGGGCCATACTTGCCTGCCTCACAAGCTGCGTGGATGGAATAAATCAATGACATTTCATTTATCATCATCATCATCATCATCATCATCATCGTCATCATCATCATCATCTTCATCATAATTATTATTATCATTACTGATAACTGGCGGCCGTTTGTTTTCAACACTTCCGATATGAATGTTGACACATTGTATACATTATTCTTTAAAACATGACCACAATGTTAGAGTTATTGTCATAGGCCACGAAGTTCCTAGACCTAAAGACAGATAACAACACGGAAGTTAGGCCAGGGTCTCAGTTGTCGGTGGTACACAGGACCCCAGCCCACATTGTAATATGCCACTAATCATCATCTTACTTTGGAAACATGCGTCTGTCCTGTACCTACACACAGGTGTCAATCATAGACAATTTACAAATATTTTCTTCTCCTGCCTTCAGGCGTCAATATGAATACTTCTACAGAAAACAGTGATCAGCATGAGCTGGTTGACAACCGCACAGAGTTTAGACTTCAACTGGAGTGGATGTAAGCCTAAATAGATTTCTCTGTTCTGCATTTGTTGGACACTCCCGCAACACATGTTTGACTTTCATAGTACCAGTCTCACAGATATAGTCAGTAGTATCTCCTATTTTTAGTTTATTAGTGGCGTTGGTGATCATGTCTGTCCAGAGCCTTCTATCTCATGCACTGTCAATCTTTTTATAGTCCATGCCGTGTGGCGTTGGTGATCATGTCTGTCCACAACCTTCTGTCTCGTGTACTGCCATATATTTGTGATACATATGCTCCTCCATGCCATGATGTAAAACCATCCAACATTATCTTTGTTGGTCTATACTCCAACGTTCCCGTTGTGACGACATACTCCAGCTTTCATCTTCTCACTACATGCCCAAAGAATGTGAACCGGATACTTCTGAGCGTAATTAGTTTGCTTCCATTGGTCTTTCTTTCAGTCTACGATGTTGTCGCCATTCCTCTACACCAGGGGTCACCAAACTACGGTCCGTGGGCCGGATCCGGCCCGCGACGTAATTTCATCCGGCCCGCCGACGGTACTCGAACTTGCTAGATATGACGTATGGAACACGAGAGGTTGTGATACAATTTAAATATAAATATTATGTTTAGAATAATAGGAGATCTTCACATGTGCAGAGACATCCTGGCGGCTGTGTGTCTTAAGTTTACTATTTTCAATTATAAATTATTGTATCTAGATTTTATTGTTTATTGTAATGTTTGCTTATTTCACGCCATCCCAAGTCCTTCCCTGGTTCGTGGTAGCGCCACCTATGGCCTGACGTTACCGTGGTTTCCATGGCAACACACACACATAGAAACACACACACACACACACACACACACACACACACACACACGCGAGCGCATCTTCTCTTCCCCAAATGAATCCGGCTGTCAAAAGAGGCCCGATGCTCCAGAAATTTTTTTTTTTGGCCAGTCAATCATTTTATAGGTATGTAACAAAGATTTCTTTGTTTGACAGTGATAAGTTAGTGAACTACAAGTGTGAATAGAGACAATATGCCATAGAAGCCTCGTGTTATTACGAAAATATTACCCCCAGCTCAGAAAAATTCCCCGGTCAAGGTGTTAATCGAGCTGGTCTCTAGGCCAGTGTTTTTCAATCTTTCTGCTGGAGCAGATCCTTACCCAAATGTTTACGTTTCTCAGGGAACTCGGTACGATGATCCAAATGTCAGTACTACTTTACGTAATAAACCAGATGGGCAGAAATGGTGCATTTAGGCGATTTCGGTCTGTTTCGGGGGTACCCCTGGCTGTCACTCGTGGAACCCCGGTTGAAAAACTATGCTCTATTTAGGCCAGCCCTATTTGTATATTTTGCAAACCTTATTATATGATATATTCTATTACCAAAGGTACCTATAAACTTTATATGTACTTTTGGTGAGACGTAATGACCCCTAGTCCTCTGCTTTTCCTATGTTTTAATAGGATTTTAATTATGTTTCCAATTCAATGTCTTTTTCATTTTCAGATCCCGTGTATTTCACCCTTCATTGTGGCTACTAAGAAAAGAAAAGTGGACGCCGAGTGTCGCTTTTTTAATTAAGAATGGGGATTAAAGTACTTCTATGTGGAAACAAAGGACCAGAAAACCAATTACGTGATATGCAGCAAAAGTGTTGCAGATTTTAAAGATTACAAACTTCGGTGTCACTGCGAAACAAAACATCTATCAACATATTCACAGTTTTCTGGAAAGCTACGCTCTGAGAAAAATGAATTCATGAAACGTGGCTTAGAAACACAAAGAGATCTCTTCACGAGAAAGTTTGCTGAAAATGAATCTGTCACTCGTACAAGTTACAAAATAGTGCATAAGATGGCTAGAACGAGGAAACCCGTTTACTGATGGCAACTTCATCAAAGAGTACATGGATGAAAGTCAGCAAATGACTTGTGTCCTGAGAAAGCCGATTTGTTTGAGCTATCAGCCTTTCGGCAAGTTCAGTTGTGCGAAGAACAGTAGAACTTGGAAAGAACATAGTGCCTACAGATACGCGAGAAAACTAGGAACTTTTGTAGGTATTCTTTGGCGCCTGGATGAGTCTACTGATTTCTCGAGTACGTCACAACTTCTCGTGTTCATTCGTGGTATCAATTTTGGACTTTCAGATAACGGAAGAGTTGGCATCCGTTTGCAGCATGCATGGAACAACAACTGGAAAAGACATTGTCATGGAAGTGCAAAAAGGTTTTGCAAGACTATAACCTTCAGTGGAATCAGCTTCGAGGTGTTACAGTTGATGGAGGAAAAAATATGGCTGGAGTGAGGAAAAGGTCGGATGGGGAAGATCGGGACTCAGTTGGAAGATTTGCAAATTCCGGGCGCTTTGTTCATACACTGCATCATACATCAACAAGCAATCTCTGGGAAAGACTTAGATATTTCTTGTGTACTGAAACCAGTCGTTTCTGCTGTGAACTTCATTCGGTGACATACACTCAATCACCGTCAGTTCCAGGATTTTCTTGAAGAAATTGATTCTGAATTCTGTGACTTGCCTTATCATACATCAGTGAGGTGGCTCAGCTGCGGTAATGTCCTGTTTCGTTTTTACAAGTTCCGAAACGAATTATATGTTTTCCTCACTGAAAAAGATAGAGATGATCCCCAGCCGACAGATCCTACCTGGCTGTCACAAAGTTGTCTTGTTTGGTCGACATCACATCCCACATGAATAAACTGTATTTGAAACTTCAGGGAAAGCCAAACCTCGTCTGTGCTTACTTGCTTGCTTGCGTTCGCTGGTTGTGAACTCCAGCGTGAAGTCCTGTTTGTCGGATGAAGACATCCTGTTGTCCAATATCAGTGTGATGTCATACCGGACTGAGGTTTGTGTGAGTATCCGTTGTCCCATGTCTGGCTTATTGGTGTGCAAACTGGTGGTTCCTCGCCGTGCAGGCAGATACTCTCCGATTTCGGAAGAATCAGCGATCCTACTACGTTAGCCATTACCCCTGTCATTGTTTGAAGCACAACTGGAAGGAGAAAACGTATCTCATTTTCACAGTTTCAAAGAGTTTTGCGCTGCAATCGCCGAAGATTTCAACCTCGATTTTCCGAAAAAAAATTATTCGTGACTAGAAAAAGTATTTTTTGGAGAGATTTTCAGATCTTGACAGAACTGAGAGTGACATTCTTCTGTTTTAGAATCCGCTCGATTGTAACCTTCATGATGTGCCAGTTGAACTACAGATGGAACAAATTGATTTGCAAGCAAATGACTTGTTGATAGAGAAGCACAGAGAAGGAACACTTATTGAATTTTCCCGCAGCTTATCTGATGTTGAGTTTCCGAAACAGAAGAAATTTGCCGCTAGTATGGCACCACTGTTTGGAACAACTTATGTCTGTGAGCAAACATTTTAAAATATGAAGTATGTGAAATCAACACAGAACGAGATTGATTGATGAACATTTGAAAGCAATTCTCTTGATTGGATGCAGCTATCCCAAACCAAACATTGATGATATCTTTAAAGCTAAATATTAGTTTCACAAATCTCACTAACCGTTGTTTGCTTCTTAGTTGGTGAGATACGGTTTTGTGCACACAAGGTCTGATGCAACTATCTTTTTGCTAATGTCGCCTTCTTTGATAACTTTTTTAAAGTTAAATATGTTAGTTGTCTTTGTCTTTTTTTTTTTTTTTTTGGTGTGCATTGCACGCCACTCACCCATGATTAACTTAGTTTTTCGTCATTTTTACCAGAGCTTTTGTTCTGGCTTGCACGTATTGTTAGAGTTAGTTGCATATCCTTTACAGGACGTTTGCAGTCAACACCAGCATTTTTTGCTGTTGTTGATGTCTTGGCATGTTTACGTTTAGTAGTTTGCCATTGCTTTATGAACGACCGGCACCCATACCATAGCGTAAAAAAACAGCATATCGCGGTCTGCTGCCAAATCGCTCGAAGATGTGTTTCGAACGCGGGTATACGGGAGTACGAACCGCGTCTGTAAGACCTTCGCCACGGAGTCCGGCGTAAGTATTGTGCAGAATGAGTATCCGGCCCGCGCTCGTCATTGTATCAGTTATCCTGCCCGCCATCAAA